>JAJHUR010129455.1:1925-14160 GCA_027495735.1 Lutjanus campechanus | reverse complement strand
ATACAGTCTGACAGCTGCATCAGGCCACCGCTTTGTACTTGACACGACCTACATGACCTTGAAGGCATCAAATCAGCACTTGAAATTTAACTGATTGTAGTAATGCAGTTATTTGTTATAGATGTGCATGTGATTACACACAAGGCAGGACCACTCATAAGTGAGTAAGTCTTGTCTCCACACACACTCATCACACTCACAGCACATCCCACATGTCAGCTCGGCAAAACATTACTGTAAGAAAACATCCTGCAGACTTGTTTGTTACAGCACATTATCAGACACCTACACTACACGCTCACATAATCTGACCTCATTATATGAGGTAACAAAAGAACTGTTATGTGTGCTTCACATACAGGCACTTGAGAAAAGAGAAGGAGTAACAAAGATAAAAGGTGCTTAGTTGCATGATGATACCACAGTCCGGAGATTAATTTATAAAGTTTGTAGAAATGAAGATGTGCTGATGTAAGCCAAGTTATTTTGATATGATGACAAATTTATAGCTGACCCAAATTTTTCAAGTTGAATATTACCCACAAACTTTGTTGCTTCTTGTTTTAGAAAAGAGAAAACAACTGCTATAATGAACTTAATTTGAGCCACTGTATGAATGAAACGCATATTTGGAAGTATTTTATATTTCCTTTACACTTATTAGACAATAGAGAGTGAGGCGTGACAGATATGATGCTGAGACAGGATGACATTGTGGGAAAGGTTGTGACCTGGATTCAGTCCAAGTAGGCTCTGACGTAGCTAAGCTTCACCATCCTCTCTTCTGTTACAGTCTGACTGTTTTATATCAGGTTATGACAGAAGTGAGAAAAGCATCTGTTCAATCCACTCTGCCCACAGGAAGTCTCACCTGAGGAGGAAAACATGATTTTTTTTTTCTTTTTTAATTTAGCACATTTTACAGACAACAGTCACAGTGCTTCAGAGTCAAAATAAAAATCAAATGAAATAGAATCAAGTAAATAAAACTAAGATAAAATGCCAGATAAAATATACAGGGGAGCAGATAAAAGCACTGGACTAAAACATAAAAACCTTTTTAGCTGCAGTCCAGAGTCCAGAGATCTCAAACAGTTCATCCCTAAATCAAAAATACATATTTTTTCTGTGACCTACAGATCTTGTTGAGCAGTCTTGAGGAGTTTCATGTAGGAACTACTTTCTTTCTGCCATAGAATCTACCGGAACTACTGTCTTTCTAGAAGGAAAGTAGTTCCTACATGTGACTGCTCACAACATGGTCTGTGAATTATCTTGGCAACTGGGTTGTGTTTTTTTTTGGAAAGAAAGTCACATCAAAAAAAGATTTTTTTAAAAAAGAAGAAGAAGATAAATAGTCCTACAGGCCACGGGGAAAATATGTACATTTGATTTTGGGATGAGCTGTGCCTTTCAAATGGATTCTAAATGAACAGGAAACCAGTGCAAAGAGGTTAAAATGGGTGTAATATGTGACCATCTGTTGGATTGTGTTAAGAGCCTCGCAACAGTAGTGGTGATAAGTTTAAGACCCACTTTGGTTTGAATCAATCAGGACCTGTACCACATATCAATCAGCCTCTACTGTACCTCCTAACAGAAAACAGCGCGGACATTTTTCAAGTATTCTATCAAACCATGAGAGAAGAAAAACTCTCAAAGAGGGGAGGAAATTTTACAGAAAATCTCTCACAATTGGGGAGAAAAAAATAATTAATTAAACAAAAGTACCTATTAAGGCATCATCTATGCTCTTCATCTGATTCAGTTACATATTATTGATGTATTATGTTATTTTGAAAGATAAAAAGAAATATGCAAAGCAGTTCTGGTCGATGCTCTGTCTTCAAAACTGCCTTTAGAAATTCAAATGAGAGACAACGTGGTGTCTTTCATGTGGATGGAATCAATTATTTGATAGAATCACTACAAACCGAATGGAGAAGGTTTATAATTAATTTGATAAACAAAGATACAATTTTAATTATTGGTGCTATGTCAACACACACGTTAGCATGTCATCGCCTTAACTCTCAGCTCCACGCTCTGCTTTGTTCAGTCTACAGCGGTGGATTATCAGCAGCCTGGCTGTTCAAAGTAGCGGAGCAGCTGATGTGTGCTGGCTGTTGGTTTATGCAGATGTCAGCCTCTGGGCTACTGTCCAAACAGGCCACGACCTTCCAGCTCCACAGACATTAGACTCATTTTCACGTTAATCCGCAGTAATTGTGGTGCTTGTATTGAGGCTAAGTATTATTATCATTTATTGCTTCACTATGATCTTGTTGAAATCCCTCCCCTTCCACAGCCAACACACATTACACACCTGCAGTCTTGTATAGTCTAAGACAACAACATGCTGCTTTATTATTAGTTTATCGTAAAAAACCCTGTTCTGGTGCTTAAACAACTGCATCTACCTTTATATTATTATTATTATTATTATTATTATTATTATTACTAGGAGCCTTAAAGGCATAATATGGCTTGTTTCTGATGCATGCTTTGACTTTTTGACTGAGTGTTAAATGAGAATGCAAATGTAACAATACATTTGTTAACAAGAACATACAGTTAAATGCTAATTTCAGCATGCTAACATGCTCTCAGTGACAATGCTAGCATGTTGGTGTTCAGCAGATAGAATGTTTACCATGTTCAACGTGGTTTAGCGTGTTAGCATGGCAACATCACCGTGACCCCTAGGCGATCCCCAGAGTTACTGAAGGGGGGCTGCCAATTATTGTTTGATATTTTTAAAAGCCTATTCATTAAAAAAACAAACAAACAAACAAACAAACAAAAAACATTTACCTTACACAACACTGACAAAAGGTTGCCCATGAATCCTTGTGCAATCATGTGAGCTAGCTAACCTACAAGTCACTGTGCAGCAACTATCCATGCCCAGTAAGCTATTTGTCATTGAACCATATTGACCAATTAGCTGTACTGTTACCCCAGGTGTACAGTCACTTTTCTGAGCCACAGTGGATCATTTTGTAACTTCATAAGCAAGAGACTCTGGCATACCCTCCTCCACAGAATCCACCAGTAAAAGCGCAGAGGATGAAGCTAACACGTCTAACATTAGCCATGCTACAACTATTACTAACTTAGCAGCTACAGGTAAGCACAAAAGACAGAAGACCCAAAAATATTCAAAGCAATATCTGTAATAGAGGCTCCCTGCGTTGTTTATCTGTCTAAGGGCCTGGAAAATGTTGAAGCAATAGCAACAGTCTGGGGATCACCAAAGTCATTAGGATTCATGTTATTCAGCATGACATTCTTATTATTTGAGTAAATCCTTAGTAATGGTCTGTAGGGGTCCACACAGCTACAAGCCTTTGTAATAATGATCTACATGAGGGCCAGATGGGATTCATGAGGCTAAAAGGTCCTGACAGGGAAGTCGGCTGATAACTGAACCGCTGATACTACAATATATCACAGCCATAAAGGCCAGATGTGCGTACAGGATACAATGTTAAAGTGTAAGGTGCTGAGTCAAATCCTAATCTGACCTGCATGTGATCAAACCATCTAAACACAGATAGTGCACGTTTTAATAGAGGATCAAGTATGAAGATACAAAGCTTAAATATGTATTAACTCTACCATGCATGTCAATCCATTTACAATTATTACAGATTTTTTTTTTTTAAAGGTGAAACCAGTCGTATCGTCAGCATTCAGTCTAAAACCATTACATCTGGATGAGCCATGACTCATCATCCATTTGACAAAAATAAAATAAAATAAATGGCATAGCAAATATTTTTTAATGTAATTATTTCGAGAAAATAAATACTGTGATGGCAGTGTAATCACACTAAAGACATGACTGCAAGGATGAGTGTCATTTTGCAACAACAGAATAGACGCAAAAACACAAAAATAGACAAGGACACACAATAAGTGTTAAAAATATAAAAACAAGCAAACAAAACAACAACAAAACAAAAAGTACAGAAAAGAGAACATGACAGAAGTCATACAGTATGAGTTTCATGTGATGATGCATCTTGAAGATTTTACAGTAGAACAGCTTAATACAATGGATATACTGTAGGTCTAAAGGGCAGTGTGTGGATAGACATGGGTAAAAGTGCGTGTGCAGTGATGCTAACTGAGGTACTATGTGTGTTTTAAGTGATGCGTTGTGGTTATGAATGGAGTAGGGGGATGCAAACAGCCTCCAGGTACTGAAGACATCCAATTGGCAGTCCAGCATATCCAGAGGTGGGTGGTAAAGGTTGGGGTAGAAAGGTTTCTCACTGGTTGGAACAGCTTCCAGATTTCCACTAGAAAGATTTCCAAGCCTCTGGCCCGATGCACACACTTCATAGTTCATAGTAATATACACTTGCTGTTCCCTATATGGAGACTGTGATGCAAGTGTTTGAGACTCAACTCTGAGCAATGAGCTGTTTAATTCACAGCGAGTGCTCTTAACTTTTTTCTTTTCAGACTTATACAGATTGATGGATGAGCAATAGTTTGTCTAGAGGCATTTTATACCCCTCCCCTCAGCTATCATGTTCTGAAGCTGGTTTATCATTCTGTTGTCGAATGGATGTTTGTTTCTCCTGTAATAGGTCTGTTGTGTTGCTTGTCATGTGGCCTTACATAAGGGGGACTAGTGAAGGAGAAGGATGAAGCACATGCAGCTCTTGCCTTCACTCGTCTGTATTGAGCGTGGAGCGCAATCCCCCTACAGGAGCCCTGAGGCATTACCGACAGATTGATAAATAATCAACCCACACAGGCGAGGATCGGCGCAAGGGATCTGTGCTCCTCTTTTGAATCACTGGCTGCCTAAACAGTGTTTTAACAGTTACCATTACACACACAAAACTCAAATACACAAAACAAAATAAAAACACTGAACCAAAAATGAAATGACATGCTCTGAACATGCTCTTTTCACATTTTTTTTAAATGAAAATTTATTTACACTTTATCATAGACTACTTGTCACACTTGTGATGTTTGTGAAGTGATGTGTAAGTGTCTACCTCAGTGACATCAAGATGATCTATTGATAATCCATAAAAGAGGGATATGGATAATTAAAGAGTGAAACAAATGAGAAGAGAAAGTGAAGTGAGAAAATAATTGTCACAGGTTTATTAGAACAGGAAACAATATGTTATTTCAGCCCTAACATATACTGTATCATATAAGTAAAAAGAATACACTGGGAGAGTTTCTACTTTTTCAGGTTAACTTAAATCTATCTAATGTAATTTAACATAACAGCCCTGCAATAAATTCTACTTTTACTCTGTGAAGCCTGTCGTGTTTAGTGTCATAGAACAGAAGAGAGAGACGTCATTTTAGAGGCTATTTTTAGTGATGCTGTTGATTTGTTTGCTTTAAATCAAAAGATGTGTCTAACATCTTGTTCACCCATATTGACATTATTAAACGGAGTAAGACGAGCTTCATAAAGTTTTGATTTGCTTTGGGGCTGCTGCATTGGACTGAATTAGATATAGTTGGTAGTACCTAAAAAAACTGGCAACTGGAAAACATGGAAAATAAGAATTTACAGTTATAGGAGATATCAAATGTGCACCAGCACACTGTAAGATTAGACAAACGCACAAGTAATGTGTTACCACCTATAAGCCATGTGAGTGTGTGAGTAAGAGTAAATCTGTCCAAAAAACTGGGTTTTACTCATAATTTTAGTGAAGTCCAAACACAGCTCAGTCCACACCTTACACTTGCGTGAATCACCCAAAATAACAACAGCACTACAAAAACGCTCCAACAGCGCTGACTAGCGATGTAACTCTATACCAGAACATCAGCTAAAGATGATTGTACACACGAGGTGTAAACCAGAATAATGACATTACTGTTAACACTAAATAGGTGTAAACAATATAATAATTAATTGAGAATATACTGAACTCATGTCTGAACAGTTAGGATGGTTAAACCTGTGTTTACCCACCACAATTTCACTCTTACACTATGAGTATGACTGCTCACGCAACCAGAGGTAGATCTATATAAATATATGCAGGATTAATCACAAACAGATATTTCTATTCAATGGTTTACACGTGCCATGGTAATTAAATGTTTTTTAGTTAGAATATCTTTATTTGGGGGATTTTCAAAGCAAATATTAATTAAAATGATTAAGTGAGGCAACAAAAATCAATAAGTTGTTTTAATTTCAAACATTTTTCCAAATACATGTTTGTCATTGAACATAAGCCCATCACTTGGCCCAAATTGTGGCCAGAACAGATCATTAAATTATATGTGTTAGAGCATCACCTTTTGCTGCATTCATTTTCACTCTGACTTCAGAGATTCATAAACATATTTTGAACTAGAATTTCCAAAACTTGGGTGGCAGCTGGGGTGGCAAGGCATCTTTTAGGGGTGGCAGCTGACACCCCATGCTACCCCTCTAGATCCACCCCTGCAACCAAAAGTGTCCATTGAGTTTACCAGTGTTTAAGGCTTACGCCTACATACATAACAGCAAATGACATAAATAGAAAACATATCTCAAAGTCTAAAGCCTTCAGTTTTTTCGTCACAACATCCTTTGGAAATCTACGCTTTATAACTCTCTACAGTAACTGTTATGTATAGAGCATTACTGTATAGTCTGCTCCATGGTGATGTAGAAAGGACAACAGACTGGCCAGGTAAACTGCAGGTATAGCTGCCAGCAGTCTGAGTTGTTAGTCGTCTCTGATGGGCAGTCAAGGGTAAAGAATATAGTGAAATATTGCCTCTTCCCGATGGACTGAATGCTAAAAATATCTGTAGTGGCCCTCCTTCAAAATAGGTCACTGATGATTTTTCTTTTCCTAATACATGGCAAAAAGGTTGTGCTCGACTGTCTGTCATCCAGGCTAAACTGTGTAATGTAACTCCAACCCAGAGTCAGAGCAGATAAGCACCAAGTTGGCCCACCTCTGGCATCAGACAAGCAACTTAGTAACAAACAAGGCCAGTTAAGTGTTTCAGTTTCTATCAGATTTTAAATCGGTACTAATTAATGTCCAGCTGGTCAATACCACAGTATGTATTTTGTGTTAGGTTATTTTTTTTTAACCTGCTAAACATCAGCATGTTGCCGTTATTAGTGTGTTAACATGTGGACATTATCATTTAGATAATTTCCATTTCCATGTCTTCTTCAAGTTTGACCACATTATGAATTACAGTATCTTGCATCAACGATATACTGGTATATACAGTATGGTCTGTTAGCAGTGTTAAGTCCATGCACAGAACAAGTCTTTAAATTGAACTGACACTGAATCAACACTGTAAATGAATAAATCAGTAGCTTGTAGAAGTGGAGTGCCCCTCGATGCACTCCCCTTAGTGGTGAGTGCACCTCAGCCATAAACACAGTTTGTTACATCCTCATCAATGGTCGAGTGTGTAAGATAAACTGGGATCTACAGACAGAATATTATATTATATTAAAACATTTTCATGAGTACATGAGCACATTTTTTTTTACGTTCCAAGAATGTTTTAGGATAACGTTCTCTAAAAACATTCTGAAAATGTTTTGTGATAACCTCTTTAAAACGTTACGTGACAACGTTGCTATGCCCTAACGTTCTTAAAACGTTTTCAGGGGAAGTTTTCTTTAAGTTCCCAGAATGTGCTTGGAAATTGTTCTCTAAAACAGTTTCATGATAACCTCCTTAAAATGTTAAGTGACAACATTGCTAGAACATTATGCCCTAATGTTGTTAAAATGTTTCGGGGGAAGTTTTCTTTAAGTTCCCAGAATATTCTAGGATAACGTTCTCTACAGATCATTCTAAAAATGTTTTGTGATAACGTTCTTAAAATGTTCAGTTACAACATTACTAGGACGTTATGCCGTTATGTTCCCAGAACGTTTTTGCCACAACGTTATAGTAACGGTCTCCACAAAACATTCTAAAAATGTTTTGTGACATTCCCAGAACGTTATGCCCTAACCTTCCCAGAACATTCACGTTGTGAAACAACCAGAAATAATGTTTTATTTCTCTGATTCACCTGCTTTCTACCAGCGCTGAGCGCAGCCCTCTCATTTCCAGAACGTTCTGAGATAACGTCCTCTACAGAACATTCTAACAATGTTTTGTCCGCTTAGGACAGAAAAGACACTTTTGCAACTCATAATAAAAACTTCTTGGGCTGCAAACTGCAGCGATGCATGTTGTGTTGTATCCTAAAGACAAGGAAAATCAAATCAAATAAATCAACTATAAAACATTTCCAAGACTTCTATTAAAGCTTTTTTTTAAATGAATGCAGTTTTGATATGCCTTACATTTAGTTAAAAGGTGTGTTTAACATTTTCTAAGACAGCCAGGCTGCCATAATTTGTGCGTACGCATGGTCCAAGGCAGTTCAAAATTTGTTCGCAGAGTGATGAATCCCACATTTGTGCGTAAAACGTTCGTACGCACAGTTCAAGCACAAATCTGTGCTTACACACTGTTTGTGAATGAGACCCAATGTTCTCTAAAAACATTCTCAAAATTTTTTGTGATAACCTCCTTACAACGTTACAAGACAACATTGCCAGAACATTATGCCCTAATGTCCTTAAAACCTCTTCAGGGGACGTTTTCTTTCAGTTCTCAGAATGTTCTAGGATAATGTTCTCTAAAAACATTCTAAAAATGTTTTGTGAAAACCTCCTTAAAAGGTTACGTGACAACATTGCGAGAAAATAATGCCCTAATGTCCTTAAAACGTTTTCAGCTGAAATTTTTTTTTTAAGTTCTCAGAATGTTCCAGGATAACGTTCTCTGAAAATGTTTTGTGAAAACCTCCTTAAAATGTTATGTGACAATATTGCTAGAACATTCTGACCTAATGTTCTTGAAAAAGTTTTCAGCAGATTAGTGATTTCCACCTCCTAATATAGACTGCTGTGTATCTACTGACTATATGGAGGCTGGACGAAACAATGGTTAATAAATAAGGAATATAAAGGACCATACCAGTGGATCTGAATGTGTCAAACAACAATTCAAAGGTTTTCAGAACACCTTAACATTTTTTTAACCACAACATGGAGAGAAAATTATGTTCAACTCATTGTCCTCTATTTTACTTCTGATAATCTATAATTTCCCCTTCAATAGATACAGTCGGCAACAGCGGGAACGCCCACAAACGGCACATCCGGTTAGCGCTGTGGGGGAAAACAAACCGGTCTCTGCCATTAGCCATAATGCCGAAGAATTGCTGTGTGCCCTTTTGCACCGCAAATACACACACACACACAAAAAAAAAATCACCAATCAAAGTTTTAAATTTGACTAAATAATAAAACGGAACCACAAAGGAGTACAAAATGGCTTCAAGCTATCAGAAGAGAGGACGAGTTTGGCAGATTATGGGACCCAACAACAAAACGATGATGACAGTTTGTGATGGAGCACAACTCCGACAAAGCCACTTGTGAAGAAATGATGAGCCTCCAGAGACCTGTTTTGAGGCTGCTGTGTGTAAATCCCTGCGTAACAGCACATGAATTAATGAATGAATGAATGGATGAATGAATTTATTTGATGATTAATCAATGATGATAATAAAGTGCTGGAATTCATTACTTCGTCTATTTTTTAAAAGACTTTATTTAACAGGTTTTTGAATTATATGAACAAGTAAACATTTACTGACATAACGTCACAGAACAGTGTACACAGGCTAATCCTGTATACCTCAGCATTAATTCGTCTATTTAAGGTCAGGTACTGAAATTATGTTAAGTTTACTTCATCATATCTATAGCAAAAGTGATATAGTCCCTTACCAGGTGACTCGATTAAGTAGCAGAAGATGTCTGGAAATGACACTTCAGGCCACTGAGCCGGATCATTCGCCCAGTCTTTTAAAACATATGGACAACAATCCAACCCCAGTGTCGATCCTTGTCAGCAGGCAACTCAAAGTACGTCATGACAACTTGTTAGCGTTCGCAAAACAAGTTTAAATTCTGCGTTTTTACAGTATAGCGAACGGGGAAGGATTGTTTTCCCCCTCGGGTTCCCCTAAGACGTCATTGCCGACCATTTTGGCTGCCTGCCAAAATACATAATTCACATGTATTTAATATTATCTCAGAGTGAGCCAGATGTTTTTTGTCAATTTATTTCTGTGTTTCAGCACAATATGGCTTTACAGTATTTTGTACTGTATACCCTCCATTCCCTCAAGTATTCATTTATGTCAGTCATGAAACAAAATACATTTAACCACTTAACCTTCTCTTAATTATGTGCAGCACAGTCATGAGCATACTGGGGGTTCACTAACCACTTGCTGTTTTGTACATTGACCTGAAGTAGCCTGCTCCTATAGCTCACATATGCACTTCTTCACATATTATCTCCAAGCACAGAAGAAAGCACTTTACGCTCCATCCCAATTACCAGCCGGATGGAGCATGGCAGGAAGATAATTGACATGCACTTTTCAACGTGAGTCACAGTCAACAGGCTTATCTGCGTAGGGGAGATAATAGAAAAAAGCCTCAGGCATATGGAGTATTTCCCATTGTGTGGCTGCAGAAAACAGCAGGCACAGAGTAATAAGTGCTTATTATGGGGTGCTTTGGGGTGGGGGTATCAATCAAATTGAGAAAGACTGCAGAGTCAAGTGGACATTTGCAAAGTTTTGAACATAGTGTTCTTATAGATGTATGCAAAGTTTGTCATTAAGGGTTTTCGTATGGTACAGTCTTGATTTTCTGTAAGATATAGCATAGAATGGTGTGATGGTATTGTAACTGAGTATCCTGGGTTCACCTAACAGTAAACACTTAAAGGAGCAATATGTAGCAACTGGGCATGAAAAAATAAGTACTGTAGTCCAAATAGCAAGTTGGAGACATAGACTGTATGTTAAATAAGGTAAGATCATATTTAATATACAATCTATGGCTGAAACAAGTTGTTGTCCCCATGGTTCTCACAGGACAGTGATGCTACGGACATTTGATGGTCTTACAGACCATGATGCATTGCTGTAGATTAAACTAGCCAAATGAGCTCAACCTTAAACATCTACAGCAGCAAACAGCAGTAACATTAATGCAATAATATTAATCCAAAAACATCAGACATAATAACACTGACAGGAAACATTCTACTGTAACATAAATACTTTTACTTTAAGTATATTTTCTGATAATATTTCCATTCTTTTACGTCAGTAAGGTTTTGTGAATGCAGAACTGAATGTTTTTAGCCTAGCAGTTGTTGATGACTTGTGGCCCCTGCCGACTGGGTAAGAGGAGTGAGGAGTCAGCAGTCAGTATAAAACAAAGCAGTTGGCTGGGTTATTTAAGGTTTATCAAAAGTCATGAATCACTGCCACTACAGGAAGTCTTTGAACATGCAGTCAGTACAGTAGTACGCAAGATTAGCTACGGACCAAACAGACAGTTCACACACACACACACACACACACACACACACACACAGAGAGAGAGAGAGAGAGAGAACCCAGTGCATGATCTCCTCCAGGCTCACACCTGGAGATATGGGGATGAATCTACACAGACAAAACCTGCTTACCACTGCCACATCAGAGAGGAAGACAAACAATAAAAATACATTATCATTCTGTCCTACCACATTGTTTTATTCACAACCTGGACATGATTATCATATTCTGAAAGTACATTAAAACCAGCAGGCAGCAAACATGTAAATACAGTAGCTACCCCTCCCTAGGCCAGTCAGAGATGAGCTGCATTGTCTCTCTGAGTTTAATCAACATTGGACTGGTAGTGTAACATGGACTGTGTACAAAGGCTTCACATTTTGACCTTTGCTGTAACATCAAAGCATCTTAGTCTAATTTGTAGGGACACTGGGATGAGTCCGGCAAGTTGTGTCTTAAAATATTATCAACAATCTATTTCATTTTCCCCATCATCGTCAATGTCCAATAACTGCCAGCCAAGACAGGTTTGTTGTCATTCTTTTGTCGCCATTCTTGATAGTCGAAGGCGGCTGTTAATTCAAAAAATCCATTAAAAGCAGCGCACAGACACAGCTGCTACTTTGACTAACACAATACATCATGCAGAACAGAGCTGACAGGAAACACTTATCTTCAAATACAAGAGCACAGCACCAAGATGAGTCACTTCCCAACTTTCATCAAATGGATCAATATTGTCAATGGCAAGAAATGCCAGTGAAGTGAAAACCCTTTTTTTTTT
>JAJHUR010129454.1:0-32283 GCA_027495735.1 Lutjanus campechanus | reverse complement strand
GCTGTAGATTTACAGTTTAGGTTTGAGTTTGTCAGTGAATAAAGGCTGCAACTTTCTCAAGACTGAAGTGGAGCTCCTATGTGTGTGTATATTGTTGCCCAGCTGTGGCAATAGTGGCGCTATAATGAACAGCTCCAAGTACAGTGTGGTTGTACAAGTGGGTCAGTTTTTTTTACTTGCGCTGTGGTTATCAAATAATGCCTTTGACAAGCCATGTCTGTGTGATGCAGCATACCCAGGTCAATTCTTTTCTTCTGTTGAAGAGCAATCACATCGGAATATGCAGCCTTCATGTTTTTTTACAAATGCCAGCAAGTTCCCGGAGGAGGGGTTGCAAGCAGCCCTCTTGGCTGCCGTGCAGGCAAGATGCTGTCTACTCTTGTTACGGAACTCCAGCAAAGTTTAGCGGAAACTTGACAGACCTTTGAAAAACGTTTTATCCACTTCGCTCTCAAATTTTCGGCAATCTGCCCAATACATAGTTGGCGTTTTGCCCGCATCCTCTAACAGCTAAACTGTTTCCAGGACAGTTGAAATGTTCACTTTCACTTCAGCTCATAATCTTTGTCTGTACCTGAGTGCTTGATTGGTATTGCGCATGTGCATCTCTCAACAGAGATGAGAAGAAGGTGGCTCATTCTTTATGTCATCAGCATCAGAAAAAATAACGTTTAATTCTTTTTTATCATTTGCCCGATTGGGCAAGAGTGTTTACTGGCCCCAAGTGGCATTTTGCCCTCGTGCAGTCCTTATTGTTGAGCCCTGTATATGCTGTAGAAAATGCTTATTTCTGATTGCCTGAGGGGTGTCTGTTAATCATCCAACAATATTCAAAACAGTATGAATATGTTTTCTGCAAGAGAGCAAAAGGACTGTGGGTAGCCATAGCAGCAGTATTTGAATACAGCTTCTGTTGCTTTTACTCTCCCAGGTGTACTGAGATGGAACGTTCCTCAGTGGGATGTTGGAAGTGTTAAGATGTGCAACAAACTTGAATGTTTCAGTCCACCGAGGCCAGCAAAGCGTTTGATCTGTGCAAGACTTGATGTGGGCTTGCCCTTTAAAATCCTTTATATATGTATATATATGTATACATATACTGTATATGTCCATGTCCAAATATCTGTAAAATTTCAAGCTGCCAGTGTGCTTCAGCTGCTTGTTGGATGTGGTTGAATAAAACCCCTCCACCATGCGCATGCTGGACATTGGGAATTGGCAGGGGGCTTTTTGTCTGATCATTTCTGAACTTTTCCAAAACTGACAATCCAACATCACACCCACATCACACTGTGATTGGCCAGGTGTGTGGAGATAAGAAAGTAAGCCTTTTTTTCCCCCCTTTTTCATTTGTTGCACAGCTACTTCTGTCACTTCATGTGAACTACTGAAAGCAACACTATGGATGCCTTCCAGGAGAGACTGTTGGAACATGTGGACTGTTTTGCTTCATTTTTTTTAACAATATCGCGTCCCCTCTCTAAAGCACTTTTTATGTCGAAATTGTTGAATACTTCCACAATGAAGGCTCGCCTTTCACCCCAGTGTGTCATTTTAAACGGGGTGTGACTTCCTCCTCAACAATGAAGTTAGGATTGCCTTGTGTACTGACCTGGAGGGAGCAACAATTAATCAACTATTTAATGAATTGCTTACTGTTTTGATTATCGGTTAATCACTTTGGATTAGGGATGCACCGATTGACCGGCCAGAGACTGGAACCGGACGGTTTTCAGCGTGGTCAGCGCCACATATCCGAATCTATGCCCGTCATATTCGCACACATACTCTGCACGATGGTCGCGTCATGTGCACAGCACACACTGGCCGTAATGTAACACCCACCACAGTTCTACACTGATGTCGATTCAGCTCTCTTACTGCCTCCGCTGGTGGATCAGAGGCCAAATTAGAATGTCCCCCCATTGCATGTCCTTTTATACAGATATTGTGGCAGAATAATGGCACAACAGTCCAGCCTTGTACAGGCTGTGTAAAAGGGACTAGTGTGACATCTCAGACCACTTGTTTTCTAGTATAACTTTACTTTTAGGCTCTAGTAGGCTTGCTTGTGCTCTTTAAGTTCATAGTGTAATTTATTTATTTTTTTTAGTCTGCAGAATTCCCATCTTTGTAAATCCTAACCCATTAGCAGTTTACCAGCTTTTTACAACCAGAGTAAAAAGTGTTTCACTGAGCTCCAGTTGAGGGAGAAGCTTTTGTCAGGAACCGGCTGTGAATTTCTCTTTCAGGCCTAAGAGCCAAATGACAAATAGGACAGTCTTGCCCCAGAAGCCAGACTCATGGAAACATATTGCCTCCTTCATCATGTGGGCAGCCATCCACCATAGATAGGCCCGTGACCTCTAATTTAAGAAACAAAGCTCCGGGCCTCACAATGACAAACTGTAATTGCTCTAGTTATTCTAAATGTATTTGCATCATTTTTCCACAGTTAGACCCAGTGTGGCCACATCGACCTACATGTTCCAGTGCGCTCCATAATGGGAATGGAATGGCTTTTCTTTGCACTCTGATGACTGTGATGGCAAGTCTGTCTCACGGCAACCTTGTATCAGTATCGATGGCCCGCTTTTAATTTGATTTCTACTGTTATAGCTCTGTGTCATTTATTATTAGGATTTTGACCTTAGTCTGAATGGAGGCTGAGTGTAGTAGAGTCAGTATATAGGCCAAGAGAAAGAGAGTGGATGAGCGACCTGCTTATGCTGCGAGATTTTTATAGTCTCAGCAAAAGTTAAAGGGAAAGCATATTATTCTCAAAGGAATGATCAGTCACGTACAGTAACCAGTACAACCAAGGCCAGCCAGCCACCCCCTCTGTCTATAATCTCTAATGGCTCTCATACATTTTGTCATTTGCTTTGGATCCTATAGGGCTATCAGTGCATTCTCATGGATGAGTCTGCCTCCGTATTCCTCAGAGCTGGATTTCATGGTCTGCATTAAATAGCCCACAGCACATACACACACAGACGCACACACTCAGACCTGCTGTATCGTCTGTATTCCGAATAAACCTCCTGATTTTATGGTGGTATTGCAAAGGAGCAATAACAGCAGTCTCCAGGCCAAGGCTGCAGTGATATGAAAGGAAATGGACTCATCACTCAGTGGAAAATATGAAAGACCGGAGCAGACACTTCAAAGACTTCAAAGCTCGTCTGCTACCAGAGCAAAACCCAATCATGTTTAATCGCAAACATGTATCAGATTTTGTGGATCACAAAATTGCCAGTATGATTTTGTTTACCAAGTTAAATTGGTAATGCTAATGTCTTGCTGGCATTTGGAGGAAAACAGTTTAGTGTCAACTTGGGAAATCAGTGCTCGGAGAAAGGCTTTACCACCAGATTGCCTTGGAGTAAACTTCAAAGAGTAAATTAACTCCCCCTAAAATTCTTGCTTTTGCTGACCTCCAGTGGTTTAACTTTTCGCCCTGCTGCAGTGATGTACAGGTGTACTCCAGGACCTGCTGACATCACTGTTGGGTGTGGTTTCAGCTGAGGCCTGGCAAATGAAACGACAGACGCTCCATCAATAGCTGCTGCAATTTAAATCTCTGTAGCCATAGTTGCTGTTGGCCATTTGGGTTCACTAAGTGTAATTGTTGTTGTTACAAAAATGCTATGATTGCCCCCTGTCTTAAAATAATGAGAAGCTTTCTGAAAATATTAACTCAGTATCTCAAAATAGTAAGAAACCTTTTCAAAAAAGCTACAACACTAAGTCTTTTTTGAGATGCTAATTCAGCCTCTTTCATCACCTCTATGAAACATCATTGGCTGGAGATGTTTATTTTACGGAGAAACATGAGGCTGTGTGATCAAAGAAAGTTTTTTTTTAATCACATTGACACTTCTGAACTCTCTGTTTCTCTCGCACGCATGCTCTGTTGCGAGTTAACTAATTGATGGTGTTTTTTAATACTCCCCTACGTCCATGATCAGCCCGTTTTGGCGCCCCCTCCAACAGTTGGTGCCCTACACACAGCGTGAGATGCGTGTACTTGTAGTTGTGGCGCTGTCTACAGCACCTGAAGGCAGCAGGATATGCAAAAGTGCTGATATGCATGCCTGCTCACTGAAAACAACACCAGCTGCTACATTATAACCATACAGACCTCTGCACACATCAGACTGGTTAGCTGTAACTGTATATTCTGGTTTTTATGAAGGAAACGCAGTTAGATGTCCAGGGCTCATCTCATTTCCAACTTTTTTTAAATCCTCGAATCATGTCGCAGTGCAAACACTGTTGTGTAACATTAATTATTAAACTATGTGACCATATACGAGATGAGACACACTAGAATTATTGCTAAAATGTGTCAGCCTGATGTGAAAATCACCAAACCATTTCTTTATTTTTTTTATTTCAACTGAGAATTATACTCCTCTGTCTTTGGGTGCAGATTTGTGGTGATATGTGTTCATGTTGTGACTCTTTGAACCATCCAGACATGTTAGACATTTCCTAAAGGGTAAATCTATCCCTTTGTTGAGCTGTTATCTCATTTAACTTTGACTAGCACATATTTTTCAGAGGTGTGCATGGAGACGCACAGTCTGTCCGCCAGACCAACTACCTCACACTTGGCATTTACTATTCAAATTCATCTGCGGCTGCAAAATATTAAACTGAAAGTGCTATGCCTGTTTTGCACCCTTAACCAGGACTATGTCAGACAAACCTACAAAACATATGGATCCTTTTATGACGATTAATCATGATAAAGGCTGAGTGCCATGAAAATTACTCAAGTTTCCTGGGAGACAAAACAAAATGGGAGGGCACCCGGAGATGGCCATGTTTGGAAGATTCTACGAGTAGAGTGAGTAGATCATGACTGAATTTTCATTTTTGGGTCAACTATCCCTTTAAGCCATTTTAAACGCAGGGTGGACATGGGTGACAGTTGGTGGGTGAGACATTTCATATCAAAATCACGTGACTTCTGGAGTTTCTTTAGCTACTTCACTAACTTAACTAAGAGTGGGAGAAAGAAAGTTGTTTCAGAGACTGTCTTCTTTGGCAGTGTGCAAATTCTGTGAAATACATGCACATCATGCAGATCTTGATCAACATGCCAACAGTGATAAACACAAAAGAAACGCAGCACCGGTCTCGTCAATGAGGCTTACAGCTACAAGATATGTTTTTCCTTCACTGATAAAATCACTTGGCCAGTTTGTTACATGCAGCTTCTTTACTCTCATTTTTATGAAGCCCTTCCTCTCATTGCCAGATTTTGTTTAGTACTTTGGAAATGGTTGTTTATAAAATGCAACATAAATTCATACATGCATGAGTTTCCTCTCAAATTAAAAAAAAAAAAGATAAAATGTTCACATGAAGGAAACTTAAAGTAAATTGAATTTTGGAAGCTATAAACTCATCTTTTTTTTTCTATAGAGGCTTTTTAAAAA
Source organism: Lutjanus campechanus (assembly GCA_027495735.1). Taxonomy (NCBI): domain Eukaryota; kingdom Metazoa; phylum Chordata; class Actinopteri; order Lutjaniformes; family Lutjanidae; genus Lutjanus; species Lutjanus campechanus. Next base: position 26,833 of record JAJHUR010129454.1, on the reverse strand, counting down.
GTGTGACCCCATCACTTATGTATCCACGCTGTGTACTAAGCCCTTAATAACTTCCTCTGGCATGCAGGGTGAGTAATGGCACCAAGGCACCAGCTAAATGGAGGTCAATTTTTTGCCGTGGCTGGTCAGTTTGTCTCCTCTGTCAGCAGTGGTGGCAAGTAAATTGGCCATCAGCTGGAGATTTTATTCAGCACCGAGACTCTGTTTTGACTCTTTAATAAAGTGGAAACAGCCGGTGATCTCTGAGAACTGCCAGACACCGTGGGCAGAACACACAGAAGTCCGCGCTCTACCCTGAAGCCACAGCGCTGACAGAACAGAGACATTTAAGAGGACACTACTGTGTGCACTCTATGAGGCGATAATACATTACGTTTATGTTGTGGGTAGGTTAATGTACATTATATTAATGCACATTATATCCATTTAAACTGCAATAATTATTGACTTGTTTCCTTAGAGGGGATAATGAGGTATCTGGTGGTGTTTGTCTCTACTGTATGCTTGTACAGTGTGTACAGTGTATACAGTGTTTATAATTATGAGGACCAGGGTAAGAAACAATAATGCCTTTGCTTCAAACGATGTTGGTTTGTTTTCACTTTGGATTACCCATTTAATCTTTTTAATTAAGCTAAAAATAAACTCTTATGTGAATACATGAGATTCATGAGTGTTTTTGGGCTCTCTGCACAGCCAGCCATTTTGGTCTAGACAGTAGTTCCTAAAATTTTCTAAACCTTGGCACTCCTTTAATAATTCTTTTTTTTTTTTCATGGCACCCCTCCATTTCATGGCACATTCATACCCAATGAAAAAAGAATTAATGTCTGCCTATTCTCAATCAAGATAGCTAGATAAGTTGGTGGAGCGTGCGCCCTGTGTAATAAGGCTGTGAGCTATTGTCTTCATGTGTTTCTCAACACTCACTCCCCCTCTCCTGTCCTTGCTCCAGTTGTCCTATTGATTACAGGCATAAAGGTGCCAAAAAAATCTTTAAAAAAAAAGATTGATAGATAAATATTTAAACTTTTAGAACTTGGAACTTTTCTTTAAAGGAAAATTTTATTTTCTGTTCATAATAAAACATTGAATATTAAATAACTAACATTTTCTCCAACAGTGCTTCAGGTTACTGCCAGGACTTTTCTTCCTTCCTTCTTTTCTCTCTCCCTCTCCACAGTTTCCTTTTTCCAACCTTTCTACTCCCCTCTTCTATGCTCCTTTCACATTTTCTTGCCTCTAATTATTTTCTCTCACTCCTCTTTCCCTAACTTTTGTCTTTATCCTGTTCTTGGTGTATATGGCTGCTCTTACCGTACGTGTGTGTGTGGCTGTGACCGGCACCGTTGACTTTACAGGTGCGCACTGGAACAACACTGTCACTTTTTTCTCTCCAAGTGAAGAAACTGAATATTTGTAATTTGTGTAATCTGTTTTTAAAGTGCTTGAAGATCCATGCATTGACATTACATTGAGAAAAATGTGATGCAGACTTGTAGACGCAGCAGAGAGAGAGAGAGAGAGAGAGTGAGTGAGCACGCTCATGTGGGCTGACTTCTATATAACTCTCTCAACATGATGAAACCATTCATAATATCAGTCGAACATTTGATTGTGATCAGTTACAGTTGTCAGAGACAGTCGATCTGTGTTGCTGTGCGTGCGATGCGAACCACTGTGCGGTGCATGCAACTGGCACAGAATCATATTTATCTGACGCCTGTCACTGGTCATGGGCAATCAAGCTGAAAACTGACCATCACCACTGATTCCAGTCATTGGCTGATCAATCGGTGCATCTTTAGTGGCAAACCGTTGAACTGAAATGTAAAAAAAAATAAATAACAAAAGAAAGAAAATTAAATATGAATCTTGCCGCACTTTCCGCCTGGCCTAAGGCACTCACTTTGAGAACCGTTGCTCTACAGTAGATGTAAGCTGCTCATGAAGTAGCACAAGCCCTTTTCTAGTTGAAATAAGTCAGTCTGGCTGCTGTACGCTGTGTGCTCGAGTCAACAACTCTTCAGGAGCACAAACACAGTTTTTCTATATATTAAAAAAAGCTGCAGTGCTAATGTGTGTGTGTGTGTTGTTGTTTTTAGAGTGTTTTTTGTTATACCAACCTGTTATTTTGTAAAGTTATAAGAGGATACACTCTGCCGCTGAAGTGAGCTGGCGGACCTGCGCTCCTGTTGTGTGCACACGGTGTGGTCAGTAGGCTCTTATTATTTTGCCAGGGGCTGTGTGAATAGCCCCTGCTTCATCAGAGTGCTGTGTGTGTGCGCAGTAAATGATAGTTTGCAGAGATGGTCTGTCTCATCTCCTATGATCTGCTCCTAAGGCACTCAGATGTGTTGAGCAGCTGGTTGGAGAAGCAAAGCAACTCCTCATTAAATAATCATCATGACTGCAATGGGCTGAGACAGTGTTGTTGTTAGGCTGTTAGTGCTTCTGACTGACCAACCAGAGCTGACGAAAAAAGAGCTCAAACCAACCCCTGTGAACTGGGCTTTCATTAAGGAATAACAGTTATGTAAATTCTGCAGTTCATGAATTTATGGTGTTGGATTGGGAATTTAATTTGTGACTATAAATGTAAGTTGAATATTCGTACAAACTCTCTCTCTATTTTTTTTTTCTTTTTGAGCACTCTGTGCATGCATACCAAAACCTGGACATCACTTGAAACTGTCGAGGTCAAAAAAGTTTAGAATCAATACAGTGCAGAACTTTAAGCTTCTACAAATCCTCGCTGCTCCGTCACGTACACTCTTCCCCCCCTCATATTGCTGCCTCAGGACTTTTTTTCTGACTAGCTCCAAGACTCCAAAAAGACACATTTCCTTAATGCATATTTGATAGTGTCTCCTGTCCAGGGGAGAGGCTTTTTCAGTATGTTGTGTCAGGTCTCTAAGCTAACCAGTCAGCAAGGTAAGCACTTCTGGGAGGCTAATGTGTGTCCCTCCAACTTTCCTTTAAAGATCATCGGGGCCAAACATATGCCCACTTAACTTAAACTTGACTGAATATCTCAAGTCTTTTTCACTGGTGTTTGAGGCTGTCTTCTACTTTTAACTGTGTTTATTTTTCCGATCTGCTGATTTCCATCTTATTGATTTAGAAAAAAAAAAAATATTCTCCTCGGGTCTGTCAGTGCAAAGCAACAAAATGTCTCTGTTAAGTTACACAGGCAGCCCCACATGCTGAGCTCTCTGAAAGTGAGCAAATGCACAGTGGAGAAAGGGGAGCGAGAGCAGCCCAACACTCCAGGGATCCTACGGCTCTGTGGGGCGACTTATCAGGCCCCATCTACACTGTGTAATAAAAGTTTGTCCTCTGTTTGGTAGGATTTAGGATACTTTTCCAAATCTGAAAGAAAGCACCTGCTCAGATCAGGAGATGAGAGCCCTGTGTCCTCTCTGCTGTCTGTTTCCACATCATTTCTCCTCGCTTAGACTCAAACTCTTGAATCAGCCTATCTGCTGTGTACGTGTAAATGTTTTCTGATTTCTGTTAAAGGAATAGTTCCAACTTTTTCAGGTGGGGTTGTATGAGGTACTTATCCATTGTCGGTGTATTACCTACAGTGGATGGCAGTATGCACGCCCCCGGCTTGGCGATGCAGCAGTACTGAGGAGTGCCTGTGTAGGAAGCTAAGCAATGAACTGCTGTTGACAGAGTCGGCACCAAAATGTATTTTAGCCACCAAAAAATCAATATCCATTAAAGTGTACACTGTATTTCGAATATTTTCACCACTTTCCAACCACTTTTCCAACAGGAAACTGCCGTTATATAAGCCAAATATTGCTCTCTCTCGCTCAACCAGACTCCTTTGGTAAAAACAGTCATTTTGACCTGGCAGAACATGGGAGTTACTCGTCTACCGCTGCCTCGATTGGTTTGTTTGTGTTATTGTGTGAATCTTTAGTTCAGATTCACCAAAGTCGCACAGTAACGCAATCAAGCTGACTGACTGAGGCAGTAGTAGACCAGTAACTACCATGTTCTGTGAGGTAAAATTACTGTGTTTATCAAAGCAGTCTGGTTGAGCAAGAGAGCAATATTTGGCTAAAATAACAGTGGTCAGTGTCCAATTGGAAAAAGCTCTCTGATGGCAAGGTAAAGCGGTGGAAATATTCTAAATAGCATATACTGAAACATGTGTATTTTTTTCTTTTAAGGTGGGCCTCTTTAAGTGGCTAAAATACAATTTTCTATTCGCCCTGTCCACAGTCGTACATTGCGTAGCTTCTGTGTGGCACTCCTGCCGCTTCTCCAAACTGGGGACATGCTGACCACCATCTTCCATTGGTAATACACTTTGAATAAGTACCTCACACATCCCCGTTTCTAAACTATCCCTTTAAAGGATAATGTGGTTAAAAAAAAAATTTTCCCATTTTTTTCATTTCATTTGTTGACCTTTGTTTTATTACTTACCTCAGGAGTTTTGAAATTAGTTTGTAATGAATGCAAATGAGGGACATATTTTAGGGTGCATGGTAGCAATTCCAAGTAGGGCTGCAACAAATTATTTTCATTACTGAGTAACCTGGCAACTAATTTTTGATTATTATTTTTCTGAAAAAAGTGCATGACAGTATCTCACAGCCGATGTTGTTACGTCCAATGCTCAAAGATCTTTAGTTTACAGTCAAAAGACCGACATAAGCTTTTTGGCCTTTTTTGCTTGAAAATTTGCTTTTACAATCAACTGATTATTAAAATAGTTACATTTTCTATCAATCAGATAAAACAACTACATGTTTCAGCCTCTAATTATGAGTATAGGTTGAACTCAGCATTGATTTTCTTACTCAGATATCTTTTTAAAGCTGCAGCAGTCAATACATTGTATGTTAATAACAAATCAAATGTAATTTGAAATGGTTAGTGAAGAACATGGAGAATTATAATCCAACTCTACAAATCTCTACAGGGCTTTGTTGTCTCTTTTTAGCCCTTTACTGCCCACAAAGTTCCTGTGGTCCAGGCTGAGCTTCTCTCATCTTCATCATTGTTTATAACAGTAGCGAGCAGCCATTTTCAGCTAACAGTATAATAAACTCACTGTGCGCTACCTGCTGAGCACCAAACGGCACACAGATAAAAGTTTGCCTCAATGCTGAAAATAAGTGAACATTTAGTGACTAAAGAGCCAGGTTTTTTCCTCAGGAGGAGTTATTATTATATATTGGACTTGTATTGGCCAGAAACACAATTCCAGTTGGCTGATGATGTTGCTCTGTGTCTGCTGGTTTGTTCTGGAGTTCTTCTGCCCCCTAGTGGCTAGAAATTAATCAATGCAACTTGAGCCGTTTTCTTCCCAGACTCCTCAGTCACCCTGCTGGACACCACACAGATATAAACTCTTCACTGTGGTGCAGATTCACTTCAAAAACTATACTGGACTCAGTGCTTTTCTATAAGGAAATGACAACACTGATACAAAATTTAACAAAGTCATATGGGGTAGAATGGCAAACAGTACAGATTGATGTAAGGAATCAGACAGATGTGATGAGGGGAATGGTGACCACACTGCTACGCTCTTCTTTTTAAAGGTTTTCTTCTCTTTCTCATCAGTTTCTGAAATGGACTTGAAATACAGAGAATCAGACCATGAAATAGGCTACTAACTCAAATGACTTTTTTTGAATAGGGTTTTTGAGGTGTGCTTGGTTTTAGCCCACCCCAACAAAGGACCATTTGGCAGGTGTCGCATAACAAACATTATTCACCGCCCTCACTATTTTTCATTTGGTTCTGGAGTTGACTCTGTAACCTGCCAATAATGAGCCCTGCCTCTCTTGTCGTCTAAGTCTACAATCCTGTATATAGTGTTTGCTCTTCCACAGGTAGCAGCGGCTATGTTGGTTTTGCCTTGGACGAGATTTAAAGCACCATTCTACATACATGGCACTGCTGTTAGCCTCAGATCACTGATAAGTAGGACTTAGAAAATTTTGTCCTTTTTCCTTAACTGATGGTTGAACAATGGATAATTTAATTAATCATTCATAATTAATAAGATGCAAGTAATCTTTTTCTCTGCTTACATTTAACTTACACAATTCTAGCTGCGCACTCGTTTTGTTAAACAAAAAGCAAAAACAATTTAAATGAACAGATTAGAGCTCAACAGTGATCGCCCACTTTTTCAACAGGTTCAGAAAATGAATTTCATATTCATTCACTCGATTTACGTTTCAGAAAATCCTTATATTTAGAGTTTTAAGCTTGCAACCAAACAAACCAGCTACAAGATGAATCATCGCCATAAAACATTTGATTCTGAGCAAAAACATCATAAAAAAGGCAAAGGTGCATGACTGTACATAACTATTTTAAGAGTCAAGAAACTACCCATCCTAGAATCCACTGCAAATGATCCCACCTTCATTTAAATGTAGTCATTATAGTGTTTATACTGTTAATACAAGTCTTGTAATACCTTGTAGTTTGTGTTGTGTGTACATGTAAATTATATTTGCTGCTGCATGACAACATTAGTATGTTAGCTACATACCCGGCCTGCTGGGCGGTAAACATTTCCATGGCAACAGACACAAAACACAAACAACACAAACCTTGTTGTTTCACTTTAGGATTGTGGGAAGTGTGGTACTTCTCCATGACATCAGCCCACTTTGGATGGTTGGACGTTATTACTAATAATCTCATCAGATTTATTATTTAATAAAGGACATTTTTTAAGTTGTCATTTTCCTTTGTTTTTTACTGTAGCATTAAATAATACCTTGTTAACTTTTTGGTGTTGTTTATGTTATCTCTACTGGGGCTTAGTTTTTCTGGCCCCCCAGATAACTTAAGTAAATTTTCATTAGAGTTGGCCCTGGGGTAAAATATAAATTCTCTAATTTGCTTCTGTTTCTTGCCACCTGTGATAAAGAAGCTTCTCTGTCCCTTTTGTCCCCTGCTGCTGCCTCCCCTTGCCTGTTGTACCTGATTTAGAGAATGAATGAGGGTCACCACCAATTATGATTCCTTATCTTGTTGGCAGCCCCCTGGGTGCAAACTGAACAGGAGGTTTTAAGGTTGATTTAGTTTGGAAATTGTTCTATCTGATTTTTCTGACTTATGGAAATCAAGGGGGATTTTGTTTGTGAGTTGTGCAATTGTTGGTTCATACCTATGCTCACCCCTGGGTGTTGGTTTTTAATCAGCAAGTCGTACTCTGGTGCAGTCATCCTCATTGTGTCTCGTCGCCTGCCCCCGCTTACCGCAATATAGGATTTGTGGGAATTTGATGAGACATCATCAGATTTTAATAAATGCTTTTGTGTGCGGTCCCCCTCCTCCCCTAGGCTCTAAACCGGCTTAGTTTTCACTCTCGGGCTCTGACTTCCACACACCTCCTCGACTCTACTTAACTGAAAGAAATCTGCGATGTGGAAAAAGGTTTAGCTCTCATGCTGCACATGTTTTAATTTTTCTAATTAGTACCAAGGTTTTTCATATCATCATGTTGACAAATTAGGATTCAAACATTACACAGGGGTTCAGCTGCTGATGAAAATCAAACCTACTTGCTTGTCTTAAATTGCTGCCTCAAACACCGGCGCTGTATGTTTGTCTCAGTGTGGGCATGCTGTTACACACCTCCATCATCTCATCAGTAGTAATCAATTATTAAATTAATCGCCAGCTATTTTGATTTCAGCTTCTTAAATGTGAATATTTTCTTTTTCTTTGCTCTTTTTATGACAGTAACCTGAATATCTTTGGGTTATTTACAAAACAAGACATTTCAGGATGTCATCTTGGGCTTTTGGAAACACTGACATTTTTTATCATTTTCATGTTTTTTTTGTTTTGTTTTTTTATTAATATATTTTTGGCCCCTTTTATGGCTTTATTGTTAGGAAAGCTGAAGATAAGACGGATAATGGGGAGTGAGAGTGTGGGGACGACATGCACTATGGGCTGCTGCAGAGGACTGACAGCCTCAGTACATGGGGGGGAATGCTGTACCAACTGAGCTACCTATCCACCCATTTTTCACTGTTTTCTGACATTTTATTGACCAAACAACGAATCGATTAATTCAGAAATTAATCAACAATGAAATTAATCGCTGCAGCCCTAGTTATTGCATCTCCTGTTGAGCTACTCAAACGCTCTGCATGGGGAGACTAAGACATCACATCAAAATACGACCAATCTCTGCTCACTCACCTCCCTCTATGCTTGATTTTCTGCTCTGATCAATCTCTCTCCCCGTCCAACCTCTTCTATCCCTGCATTTAATTAAAATCTTGAACAGTTTTTGCTCCTGGGTCTAAGTGCTGTTGTTTCTTTAATGATACAGAGGTGTGAACACTTGTGCTGTCATTGATATTTTTTAATAAGCAGCAAAGCCACATTACACATTTTTATTGCATTTCCATTTCTGTTGCTTTGAGGCATTTTGTGCCTTGCTTCTTTCCTTCCCCGGCTCAACAGCCTCAGCTCGCACGCTCTCTCTTCCACTGGGGGTGGGGAAAAAAATCCTTTGTGGGCAAAGTCATGATTTTGACTTGATGATTTTAATTTTAACACAGAAACATTTTTAAATTAATAAGTTAACTCTGACCTCATTCATGTAAGTAAGTAAGACTGGAAAAAAAACAAAAACAAGCACAAATGATGGAAAGCTGACAGATGTGTTAGGTTCCTCTGAATAGAAGCAGTTCGTCCTGTTCCAGATCAGAGCTTTTGTCAATCAACAAAAATTGGATTGGCAACTTTTTTGATAATTGAATTATGGCTGTCCCAAATCTCATTCCATTTACATTCAAAGCTCCTATTGAGCTTTTTGAATCAAACTTTGAATGGCTGCGGTCATGTTTATGATGCCCCTTCCCAACCCACAAAAAAACCCCAAGAAATTCCAAGATTCATCCTTTAGTCTTTTTTTCAAATTAAATCAGCTTTCTGTAATGACCATAACTCGCCAGTTTTTGTCAATATAAATGTAATTTATAGTGCTGTCAGACTGCCGCTAGACTGTTCTGTGTGCCTGCCTCCCCCTGTGTGCAACAAGCCGTAAAGCAAACAGTTTTTGAACATAGTGAAAATGTTGATTTTGAAAGGCTTAACGCCAACAGATATGGATTGAAGCAGAATCATTTGTTTGATAAAAACATGTTGGAAATATTGGAAATTATTGCGTCCAACTTTTTTCAATATATTTTGACTTTTGGACTAAACAGCGCTCTATTATTCGAGCCATCCGACTCTGCCCGTGATCGGGTAAAACTCGCTGCAATCGGTGGTTTGATCACACACAAGAGTGTAAAACACTGTTAAACTCTTGGTTTGACTGTGTCAGTGACAGTGACAAACAGACTAGTTGTAACTCCGCGAGTGTGACGGACGGTGGCCTGTCAGATGTACGGTAGCTTCAGGGGGACAATATTCTCCATTCACAACGAAGTGACCATAGACTGTATGGATGTGACTTGTTTATGAAAGTTGAGGTGTGCAGATGGATACACAGGCATTTATTTTTATACACTAATCAAAATGTAGTGCTGATGTGAAAAAATAAACTATGATGTAATTATTTTTCGCCAATCTGTACAATTGCATCCTTCAATTGTAATGGATTAACTGTATTGCATCCTTTAATACTATATAAGAAAAAATAAAAGAAAATACAAGCAATATTTGTATATATAATATGTAGTATTTTAACTGCGATTGACAGCCCAAATTTTTTTACATTTGGTCCCCCACAAATCTACTTTAGCAACCAAATTTAGGGTCTTGGTGGCCTGTGGGGCCAGTGCTTAAGATCATCTGCATCCTCTGTGTCTATGCAGTAATACAGGGTTTAAACAGAATGACCAGGCATGCAAAAAATGGAAGAAAAATAAAAATCTGCAGCATTCGAATACTGATTAAGAATTTGCATTTCAATGTTATGAACAAAGGTTGGAACACTATCTTAGGTAACAGTGACTTGAATATCTTAAGGCTTTATACTGTCAGTTGGACAAAACAAGCAATTTGAAAATGTCACCTTGGACCTTTTCTATATTTTATTGACAACACAATTCATAATTTACCTAAAGAAAAAAAACCTTCCCACTCCTGCTGTCTATTCTTTGGGTCCCTTTTTCCTGTACTCATCCTCTAGCCTTCTCTCTGTCCTCCTCCTCCCCTCTATATCCATTTAGACTAATCTCCTGTCTCCTCCTTCCTGTTCCTTCCCATCTTCTCCTCCTCCCTTCTTCTTCTCTCTACCTCAGTAGCTTTCACATCTCAGCAGAGCCCCCGAACAATGCAACAGTTCACAAACAGAAGAGGAGCCGCCCATCTACTATCTTCATGGACTGTGAAATTAGGTTTTGCTTAAAATGGGGGCCGGTGGAGTCGAGAGATGATGAGAGTGATTTAGGGGATTGTTGTTTGCAGTTACGGACAGATGGAGAGGCAGGAGACGAGGGCCTCATTTTTTTTCATGTATGGCTGCTCCCATCTCATCAAGCATTCAGAGAGCCCTGACCACTTACACAACACGGCTGCTTACACACTAGCACAGGCCAGATAGTCCAACAAAAAAAAAAAAAGCTATTATAGTTTCTATCTTTTTTTTTTTACCCTGGGCTTCTGACCCCGGCCCACTCCTCTCTGAGCATGTGGCCAGCTCGCTCCAGCATGGTAAAAAGCTCAGTATATTTGAGCCCGCTGGCCCTGTAACCTCAGCATCCAGTCCTGTGATGGCATGAAACTGTGGCTGCCTGCGCTAGCTCACTCTTCCTCTCAGGGCTAATACACACAAACCTGACTTTGACCAGTGCCCTCTCTGTTTGTGTCTCATTCGGACCCCACGCTGTGCTAGTTAGCTGAATGGCTCTCACCAGACACAGCTTATAGCTATGCAGTGTTTTGTGTATTACATCTACTATTAAAAAAGTAAGTAAACTGGGTACTTTCCCCATGTTCCCAGGCTGAAATATGTTACTATTTTGGTACGATGTGAAGCCCTCCACAGGTAGCCAAGTGACAGGTATTGCACTTAATAGTAAATTGACTGCTCCTGTATCCTCACTCAATGTTGCACCTCCCAATGGGGATCATTTTGCTTCCCTGTATTTATACAAAGGCACAAAAATGGTGTGAGCAGCAGCAACTTGTTTGGCAGTCATGGCTAGAGCAGGCTGTATATGAACTATGGATGATAACTGATAATTAAAAAAATGAAATATTGATATCATGTTAATAATACACACACAATTAATATTATGTAAATAATCCAGTGCCTCTTAAACATACTGTATGGTCTTCAGTCAGTCACAGTTATGATGACAGACTCTCTCCACCTTCCTGCACTCATATTTTGAGTGTAACTCATTTGCCAAAAAAAGACACGAAGTGTGAAATAGTCTGATTTGACTGTCAGCTTTGTTATGTTTTTTCAAAATTTCTATAGATATTGCGATGATATTGTTGTCATGAATTCTTCTGGGCATGATAATTGTGTAGTGACAATCTGATATTGTGACATTGTGAAATTAATACATTTAAATAATTGTGAATTTAATCGTCAACTATTTTGATGATTGATTTGAGTAATTCTTTTTTTAAAAAAGGTCAAAATTCTCTGATTAAGGCTTCTTAAATGTAAATATTTGGTGGTTTCTTTACTCCTTTATGTCAGTAAGCTGAATATTTTTGGTTTGTGAGCAAAACAAGACATATCTTTGCCATTTTATCAACTAAACAACTAGTCGATTAAATTGATAAAATAATCACCGTATTTTAATCAACTATGAATAGAGACGTTCGTTGCAACCCTAATATGGACCTAGCAGGGCAGCCTCTGACTAAAAATTTTCCTAAGTGATTAGTAGTCGTCAAGCCATCAGTCGTCTAGACCAGGGTTGAAAAACACTGGTCTTGTCGACTGATGCTGCCTGTTAAATGCTAACAACAAATGTGGCAATGACTCTGAATGTGTTGGAACAACCAACAAGGAAACTGAACATTTTAAGTTATTTAAACACATAACACAAGTCTTGTTGTTCAGAACATGCGCTACATAAATAATACTACAAGTTAACTTGCTACAAACTCACTCAACTGCTTAATGCCTTATGTCCCCTCCTCAAACTGCTGTGTCTTCATCGTCCTCAGAGTCCTGGTTGAAGCTGCTGTAAATCATCTCGGCACCATATTCCCAGTGGCCAAACTGGCCTCCATCGGTCTTGGAAGCTGTGTCCCAGTCTAATAGGACAGCCAAATGACCTTACTAGCTAATAGCAGCTACAGCACTATTAGCAGCAGTGCGCTTGTTACAAGAGAAAGAGTCCGTTTTGCAACAGTCCCGCTCCCGGTCGGGCGAGGAATGGAATGGAGTTTGAGATGTTTTTTTTTGGGTTTTTTTTCTGTGACTGATGGATTAATGAAAACTTGGCTGCCTAAGACTCTTCTCACGACTGACAGTTCAGTCGTCTATTAGGGGGCAGCCCTGTGGTGCAGGAAACATCTGTCTGGGGTGGCAGTTGGTGGTGGTGTATGTAGCTGCAGCTTCCTGTTTGTACCGTGGTATCTTAGACAAATAGTCACTGGCTGCCCCATTATTCATTACAATAAAGTTAAGGGTTTGAAGGATGGGATGGGGTAAAGAGACAAAGTCAGTCTCTGTCACAGAAGCTGTGGGAAAAGATGCTGCCCTGCATTGTATTGTAACTCTTAAAATCACATTGATACCTGGTGTTGAAGTGTGTACCAGTGATTTGTCTGAATATGGGCAAATGCATATAGTGTTGTTTGTCAGCATTTTATAGATCAAATAATTACTTGATAACTTAACAAAAAAAAAACCCCAAAACAATACATTTTTTTCCCGCATTTTTTTCTGTTTTGAGACAAAAGTTTCAAAGACCGGAGAACGTGCGTGTGTAACTTAACTTAACTTGCAGTGTAGTCATATAATTCAGTATTGATTTGCCTTTACTGGGCCACATGACATGGAAACTATTGAAAGAACTTCAATTTTATTTTATTTTCATTCATTTTATGGTTTACAGACATTCATTGTTGCCCTGTTAAGTGTTAGTTTGTGCACTCTGTGTGTCTCTCAGTTTTAACTTTCCCTGTCAGGATGCATAACGCCTTATTCCTTTTGGGAATTTTTTGTGTAAATATATTTTTATTCATGTCTTTTATTTGTGTGCACATCAGCCCCTGCGTTCAAACTGTTTAGCTGTGTTTGTGCGTGCTGGAAACGTGCAGTTAGTCTCTTTGATGCCGCCTCCTGTCATCTCCTCAGAGCTGTGTGTGTGTGTTTTTCAGTCCTCCTGTGTCGGGCTCCCACACATGCCATCTGAAACCAGCAGGGAGCACGATCACCCTGCAGAGGCAGCCACTGCCCTGCCCGTCCTTGGAAGAGATAGTACTATGGGTCATTAAAAGGTGATGCTGCCCTCAGTTTGGCTGCTTTTTGGCCATCTGCCATGTTTAAAGATACAGCAGAGCAATTGTCAGTGTGCACACAGGGAAGAGAGAAGGGCTGGCAAAGGGCTTGTAACCAAAAACGATAAGGCAGGGTGGTAGCAGCCAAACCTGACGTCATCCTGTCCTGAGCAGATGACCAAAGACATCAAAAAATCTAAAGGAAGATTTTAATGCAAAATGGACTCGCTCTTGATCTGTTTTGGGGGGTTTTTTTGTCTTATGTTAGACATCACTGATTATCACTTACATACACCCCCTGCCTCACTACTGCACTGCAGCATTTTAAAATCACCAAAAGGTGATTGCCCAAGGGGATAAAGTGATGTATTGTCCTGGAGGAATTCATGTAGACACATGAAGACAGAGCTGAGTTTGTTTACTTACTGTATGTATGAATGTTCAGCTCTGAGACGTGCGTCACACTATGAATAATTTTCCATATGCAGTGGCAGGCTGCGAGTGTTGCCATGGTGATTAGTCCAAATGATGCTTGCATTTTTATTTTCCTTCACTGCCTCAGTGTCCGCCCCCTGGGGGCCAGGGAAGGAGTTGCACTGAGCCCACATGGGGCCTGTGGTAAAATAGATTTACCTCAGTGTGATAAAGCTTTCAGCTGTGTGTCTGAATTATTTACAGACTTTAATTTATCCTAACATTTGTTTACCTAATGACGATTGGCTTAGAATGATTGGTTGGATTGTTTTTTCTGCAGTGCTTTGCTTCCCAAGACATATTCATATTTAATACTGCTGTTAATGGAAGAGCTGGGTTTGAGGCTGGATTTTGTACAAAATCTCTCATGCAGATGCCTTTTCAGCAATAAATTTAAGTGAAAAACTGTAAAGAAAACAGCACATTGTTTTCTCTCAGTGGATTTGAACAAATAGCCATCTAAATATACTCTGCACTAAAGCTATTAGCTAAAAGTGAATAATGCATCCAGCTAATAGCGGTGCCATACATCTTATATTTGTTTTATTAGTTTATCTTCCAGGCATTGGGATGTACCTGACATAAGTAGGACACTATCTGCGGTCCCCTCTGAGCTTTATCTTACGCTCTGAACTCCTCACCTGGTTTCATACGAGGCTTTCTTTGACTTCTGTTTGGGGCCAATACAGGCCACTATTCAACTGTATTTAGAATAGTGTTGATCAATCACTGATCCATTGGTTCCTTGTCTCCCTCTACAGCTACTCTAGCACCTCTTTTACGTACCTGGTTAAACTTGAGAATACTTTGTTGTTGCCATTAATTCCATCAGCTATCTCACCTTTAAGACCGCAATTTAGCCCCTCACTTCCATCTTGAGTAAAAGTCTTTTCAGTTGTAGGTTGCAAACCTTGATCAGGGGCCATGAAGCAAGAAATTGAAGCTCCAACTTGGATACTAATTTGCTGGATTACACTTTAAATATATAAAACTTTGATATGCACAAGAAATAATTCTCCCAAAAGCCCATTTCCATTTAGAAACAAAGCTGCCAGCTCTGTCAGTTTGAGCATTCGGATGCTAGGAGCCCAAACAAACCAATTGCCTGCTTGACTGACAAGAATCCTGCAGTGGATAACAGCACGACCTGTAGACCATGTGGCCCTTCACTGGAGTGTAAACTGCCTCAAATTGAACCACCTCGGACCAAAAGTTTTTTTTTTTTGCAGGGCGCTTATGCCATTATTTGATAGGACAGGTGTGGACTGACAGGAAATGGTGGAGAGATTGGGGGGAAGACGCACAGCAAAGGGCTGCAGGCTGGAAATGAACCCATGACTGCTGCTTAGGACTTAGCCTCTGGACATGGGGGCGCACGCTCTACCAGCTGAGCTACATTTATTTATTTGCATTTTGTTTGTTGGTGATCAGATTTCCTTACCTGCGGAGCTCAACGAAATGCATATCAACTGAATCTCATTGATGCTCCATTAGCTAAACCAGCTGTTCTTAAGTAGGGGTCATTGAACTGCCAGGGGTCTGCAATGGGGTCCATGAAGTTTTCAGGTTTATTCATTTTTAAAAAAAATCATCTCTAGTTTGTAATAAAGGCCTATATAAATGTTCATCCTGCCAGTCAAGCACACATCCCTCATTTATTGTGTGAAAAAGCTCTCTCTAATGCAATCTATTACACTGTCGGGGGGTCATGAAGTTGCATGTGTGTGTGCATTGCCAACAGACCTGGAGCTTTCCCGCAGCTGATCTCGTATTCAACTGGACAGATCAGCCTATTTATTTTTTGGGCACATCCTTGACTATATGCTGAAGGACCTCTGTGAAACAGAATTTTTGAAAAACCTTTTGTGCCTCCATGCCACCTTTGCCACAGGCATCATGTTTAAAAGCCATCCCATTCTTATGAATGCGATATCTCAAGAACCCCTTGAGGGAATTTCTTCAATCTTGGCACAAATGGCCACTTTGACCCAAGAGTGAACTGATTAGATTTTTGAGGTGACACAAATTTCACACAAATGTCTATTGCTATTTAAATAATTAAGTTACAGTTGCTAATCAAAATGTTAGTGATTATAAAGGGGTTACATCCAAAAATTCTTTTCAGATTGCATGAAGGAGATCTGCACTCTGAGTGCACTCTTCTAGTCTGTCTTCAAAGGGCTCCTTGGCTGAGATAAAATTGAGAACCTCTGATCCGAACACGGATTATCAATCCTAGTTATTTATCTAGTTATATATAAATATTTTGGACTGGGACAGGAAACTGTCTAACATAGTGGCTGGAGAAAAGGATTCATAAATGAAGACTTGTTGGACAGATAAATTCACTAGCCACAGCTGAAATGTATTTGTATATGTGGACATATATATATTTGTTTGGTGGTTGGAGTTCATGCCCTTGTCTGGCTTGAGAAAGGCTAGTTAGCTTATTCCTGGCAAGTGTACACACATGAAAAGAGCTTTCCTATGTTTTAATGAGCCTGGATCCCATGGGAGAGACAGAATTTTGCTTCTTCTGAGACCTGGGCTGGAAAAGGTTTAAGAACCCATCATCCAGAGAGTCAAGTGTGGGTGTTGAGTGTTTCTTCTGTCCGCTGGCAGAACGCATTAGGATACTGCAGGCTTTCTGGGACTGTGATTGTGAGAGGAAAAAGAGAGACATTCTGTCAGTCCAGGCAGGAATCGGAGCACCAAAGACCCAGTGGATTCTGTGTTTGTGTGTGTGTGTGTGTGTGTTTGGAGGCACTGCCTCTTTTTTTATTAAATCAAATGACTGAGTCTCCAGAGTGAGCAGGAACACCCGTGCACGAGCCCTCAATCTAACACTCCTAAGGGGGCTGAGCGAGCCATATGCTGCAATCCCTCCATCACATTCCTGTTTTTCATGGAGGGACAGTTTCTATCGAGCACTTTAATACTCGTGGAAAAAGCTCAGGGGACAAGAAGACTAACTGTGTATCAGCGCAGTCTCTGTCTCAAGGCTATGGGGCTGGATGCAGGATTTGTACAATAGCAGCACTCTATCTACCAGGACTATCTAATTACAGACAAAGCTGTAGTTGGGGTGTTCCTCTTAAAGCTTCAGTAGCTGTAAACAAATATTCGAAATGAAGACCACCTGAAAGGACTGAGAAAGAGTGAGAAGGTGCAATGTCAGGAAAGAAAAGGCTAAAAGAGCCACTTGAGAGTTTTCTCCTGGAGATTTTTATTCTTCATTTCTTTTCACCACTCTTAGAGAAAATGTTAATAAAAAACTTTTGTTACTCTGCTGTTATTTGAGATCAGAGTGGTTTGTGGAGGTGTGGAAGAGTGACATTTGTGTCAGTTAACAGTAATTGGTTTTTCAGAACCTGAACCGACATGAGCTGACTTCACTGAGAAGATCTAAAAGTATTTACGATCTCTCTTCCCCTCTCAGCTTTCCTGAATTGCTTTCAGGTGTTTGAACTAGAGATGAAATGGTCTGAAAATTTCATATCACAATTAAAGTGTTCAAATGTGCTGAAAATGATCAAAAAGTACAAAATCATTTCACCAAGTTTTATATTGAAACATCTCATGCCGGGCCTGCGTTTGAGAGACGCTAACTTTGGTTGATGCAGGACAGTATTTAAAGGTAAAGGCCAACTTTATTGTCACATTATTACACAATTTTATTGTTATTATTACACAGTTAGACAGCATTTAATGTATGGTTTGAAGTCATGCATCCATGGTGTTGTCCGTTTATAGTCTAATATTAGCTTTTTAGAACTGGCGATTACATTTACACTTCAAAAATCATAAAGTTGATGCTCATGTGTGAATATTATCTTATCAGTATTGTGAGTATCATGAACTTTTTTGCCACAGATTTTCTGCAATAATCCAAAATCCACTGAAAAACCCGGGGCTGCAACTAACGATTATTTTCATAGTCGATTAATTAGTCGATTATTTTCTTGATTAATTGATTAATAGTTATTTGTTTCAGAATGTCAGAAAATGCCTAAGATGGTGTCCTAAAATGTCTTGTTTTACTCACAACACAAAGATATTCTGTTTGCTGCCATAGAAGACAAAAGAATCCAAAAAATATTCACGTTTAAGAAGTTGAAATCAGAAAATTTTTCTTCTTAAATTAAAATAGTTGGCAATTAATTTAATAATCGATTCATAGTTGCAGCTGTGGAAAAATCATATTGACTGTTTGTGGAGGGAACCAGAGCGATGCTAACTTCTAAATGTAACTTCTAAATAACTGTAATCTTAATATAATAATGAAATAAAGCCCACCTGTAACCTGGAGCAGTTTTGGAGAAAATGTGAAAGTTATTTAATAGTCAGTGTTTTAGTTTGAACATCCAATTTAATTTTACATTCAAGAAAAGTTCCAAAAATGTTTGTGTATTCCGTTAATTATTGTTCTTAGACTTATAAGCAAAATCGGCCACACTTGGACTTGGCAGGTCAGACCTGTAACAAAATTGGAATCGGCCAAGAAAATTGCAAAGTATGCATCTCTATTCTCAGTGTTTGTTGTTGTCACATGTATAGCACCCCCAGCTGGCAGCCTCTTGCTAAGCTGTGGCACCGATGCCATCAGGACTTTGTCTTCTCTTTTCATGGCTGCTATTACTTGGTTAACTAAGTTACTCTGCAGCTCCTCATGTTGATGTTATTTCATCAGTTTACCTCTATAGTGTTGTGACTTTGAAATCTTTTCCATGCTGTGACTTTGTTGTGACATAGTAGTCATAACTTCCGACCGTGCTCATAGCTGGGACTTTGAAGTTTCTTTTCTTATATTTTCTCAGTTCTGCAACTTTTTAAAGTCTGTTAAACGCTCCAAGTTGAAGCTTGTTTGATGTCAACTTTTCTCCAGCTTCCTC
Source organism: Lutjanus campechanus (assembly GCA_027495735.1). NCBI lineage: Eukaryota > Metazoa > Chordata > Actinopteri > Lutjaniformes > Lutjanidae > Lutjanus > Lutjanus campechanus. Next base: position 8,036 of record JAJHUR010129454.1, on the reverse strand, counting down.
GTGGTACACAATGTTTGTACTTTTCATATTTTTCACTGCTGCTTGTGAGGCACACCTACAGTAACTTGTCACAACTGCAGGATCGATTTTCACAAGCTACTCATTTGGTATCAGTTCCTTTAAAAAAAACAAAAAAAAAACAACTATTGATAATAAAATGTATTTAAATGTCAAACATCGGTGGCTGCCTCACTACTAAACCCTTTCAGTACTTTAGTATATGTTTGTGCCATGACATATTTAGCTGGCCCATTTTGACTGCAAAAAAACCCAAGAGAGCAGAGGATGGTCACACACTTCCACATCAAACTTGTGAGAGTTTAATACATCCATGGAGAGGAGCAGAGAGGAAACATAATGTGGTGCAGTGCAACTTTTCACCTACAGATAAAACCACAGCAGATGCACTATTTATAACAAGAAAATACCACAGAACAGCAACATGAGTAACTTCTTCAAACATTTAAAACACTCAAGTTCAAATGAGTGAACAAAAACAAGAAGATAGATATCTGTTATTATGATTCTTTCATACTATTTCTGTAAAATACTAGACTTTTTTAACCCTTATTAGCTCAAACATTTTTATGTAATTGTACTCCTATATACTTTTGTCATAAATAGGGCTGTAACTAATGATTATTTGTATTGTCAATTAATCTGTTGGTTATTTTCTCAATCAATTAGTTGTTTGGTCCATAAAATAGGGGAAAAATGTCAATCAGTGTTTCCCAAAACCCAAGATGACTTCCTCAAATGTCTTGTTTCGTCCATAAACCAAAGATATTCAGTTTACTGTCATAAAGAAGTAAAGAAACCAGCAAATATTCACACTTAAGAAGCTGGAATCAGAGAATTTTGACTTTCTTTCAGGGAACGGACTAATCAGCCATCAAAATATTTATAATAATTGATTAATTGTTGCAGCTCTGGTAATAAATTTGTTATGTTTGGCCAGAATCTGACATGTGTTTTTCCAATCTTTTTTTTTTTTTTTTTTTCAAAAAAATCTGTCATTATTTTGAAAAAATCGGTATCAAATCAAAAATTTGATTATGGTAAAACCCACGATTAATAGATGTGCTTCAAGCAGTAGTCAAATTAAAAGAAACTCCAACCTTTTTGTAGATAATCTAAGATTCAGTGCTGTCAAAAATATCAACATATTGATAAATATCAATACTGAATATTTCATATACTTTCAGTACTTTCCTCAGTGTTGATACTCCAGTACCAGCTGCACTTTTGCTTTTTTGCTGTCTCTTGCTGTCTTGAGCTGGCACACACACGCACGCACGCACACACACACACACACACACACACACACACACACACACACACACCCCCGCTGCAGTGCCCACATTGTCCTGCCTCCTCCTACTTACTGACAGTGCTGTCTTCTTCTTGTCACTCATCTTATTTGCTCCGGTTGAATATCCATTCTCATGTTGTGGTCATAAAAAAATGTATCTTTTAATAAACATCAAGAATTGTTGAGTCAGTTTTTCCCTGTGGTAATCGATATTGTATTAAAATGAATAATTCCAGTATTGTGACGACACCAAGATTTATCTGTACTTAATTTGTGTCAAAATCATTCATTTCCTCTCACATATTCCCGTGGTTGATTTTTGCTTCCACACCACAACCAGCAACTGGACCAGAGCCCTCATTTTCAATCCAGTCTTGGTCTGGTTGTTTGATCTGCTCTGGAGTTTGTTTGAGTCACACCATCCAGGTTTGATGTGAAAACACCCAAAGATTTACTCAGAAAGTGTGAAGATCTTTTTTTTTTTTTGCTTTAAAAAGAATTTTGATGAGCTCTTTGTTGATGGTTTATTGGTTTGGTTGAAGTTATAGTTGTTCTGGTAAAACCCCAAAGCCAGACCGGCCCTTACTCACCTCAACGAGACATTAATGTGGTCTGTATTTGGTTTTGGTGGTGCGCCCTGTCTGACACCCTCCTCTCTGTCTCTGTCTTGGTGTTGCAGGTTCAACTACAGGTCGACTCACCATCTCACCACCAATGGCTTCTACGAGTTCCTCAACTGGTTTGACGAAAGAGCCTGGTACCCTCTGGGGAGGATAGTAGGGGGCACGGTGAGTGTTTTTTATGCTGTGTGTGTTCGACTCTGGAGGTCGGGGAGGGTTTGTGCAAGTGGGTGTATTTCTGCCTCAGCTCTATTCTGCCTTCGTCCTTATTTCTCAAGAGTCACATTACTGTGATGAATCTTCAATCATCCTCTTAAACTCACTCCACTACAGGTCTTTCACACAGACACACACGCACACACACGCTTAGCAAGCTTGGCTGGATGGCTGAACAGCTCCTGGGGGAGGCGGGGAGCACTCACACAACACAAAGTAGATCCGTCTTCATAACAGCTAAAGAACAGACAGACGGGGGTCACTTTTAACACGTCATTACGCTTCTCTGTGTATTTACACCCCTCTGTGAGATCTCTCTGTATGGGCTGATGAAGGAAGAACTAACCGTTGTGGACTAATGTCTTCCCCAGAGTGCACTTGTGGACATTCAGACTAGCTGACAAAACAACAGCCTTAACGATATTGTTTTGACTTTGAAGCTTCATATGACACGGGAAAGAAATAAAGGACAAAGACGAGTCTCTACTTTTAAAAGAATAGTTTGGATTATTTGATGGCGGCTGGCATCGCAACAGTTTGGAGGAGCAGAGAGAAGTACAAGTACAGAAGTTAAGCGCTGTACTTCTGTGGACAGGATCGGGAACAAAATGTGTTTGTGACCTAAAAAAAAAAAATCAACTGTCAGTTGATTTTTGTACGCTATATGTAGAATATTTTCACCACTCTACCTTGCCATCAGACAGCCTTTTCTGATGGGAAACTGCAGCTATATGAGCCAAATATTGCTCTATTCAAAACCACCAGACTCCAGACAAAAACAGTAGTTGTTGGATTACCGCTGCCTCAATCTGTTAGTTACAGGTAGGTTTGGAGCTATATTTGGCTTATATAACAGCAGTTTCCGATTCAGAAAAGGGAGTTAGTATTCTAATTACTCCAAACAAGGGTGTGCCGAGTGGCATCTACTGTAGGCAATACTATTGACAAGTACCTTCCTTATACAACCCCAATTAAATAATCCAAACTACCCCTTTAAGAAGTTGTACTATTATAGATGGTTTATGGTTTAAACGTTTTTGCACTGACTGTATTCATAAGGCTTTCTGTAAACTGGAGCTGACAGGTAGAGTTAACGGTAACACTTTTAAACGGTCATTATATGAAGATTAAATATAATAGAATTTTTCATTGTGGAGACAGAAAAACATGTTGACAGCAGTACCAAGCTGCAAACAATACCTGAAGTTTCCATTTTTATTCCTCTTACTGTTGGCTTTCTTCAGCTGTGCTTACCTCTTCTTTGCTGTCATTCTCAATATAAGGAAAACTCAAATATATTTTTTTCAAACAACAAGTTGCCAGATTGTTTGGTGTGCAGAAACTTCAGTACCATTTTTTGTCATCAGAACTTTGGTGTTCGAGGTAATGATGCAGGCTGGCAAAAGTACATTTATTTTCTGTCCAATAGCTCTGTGCGCTTGCAACGAGCTTGTAATGTGATTTTTTTTTTCTCCACTACTGTTGTATTGCTCATTCAAACCGTTAATGATGGCATTTTGCAGTCACAGCAGTGAAACGATGTATGAAGCAGCATTTTCAGTTGTTCTGAGCTCGTACTGGCCTGTCGGTATCAGTGCTCCTCACATCTCATCAACATCGCATCTAGTTTTGGCTAGTCAGACTTTATTAATAACACTTGACTCTTCTAAAATCTTTATATAAATTAGATTTGGGTAGCCTGTCTGAACATTATCCTCCTCTCCGTTTCCCCTTCTTCCCGCAGGTGTACCCAGGTCTGATGGTCACAGCGGGCCTCATCCACTATGTGCTCAACATGCTGCACATCACCGTCCACATCCGGGACGTGTGTGTGTTCCTGGCGCCGGTGTTCAGCGGCCTGACCTCGATCTCCACCTTCCTGCTCACGAGGGAGCTGTGGAACCAGGGCGCTGGGCTGCTTGCGGCCTGCTTCATCGCCATCGTCCCCGGCTACATCTCCCGCTCCGTCGCTGGCTCTTTCGACAATGAGGGCATCGCCATCTTTGCCCTGCAGTTCACCTACTACCTCTGGGTATGCCTATACATACTTTATTAGTCCTCCTGTAGTCCTGACCCTCCATTATGAAGCTATTTATAACAGTTCTTTTTGCTGCTTCAGCTGGCGGCTCTTTAAGTTGGGGAATAAAGTGGAATAGTCAGACTGCAGCACAAAACTAATGTCCTTTTCTTACATTGGCTTTAAGCTGCAATAAGCGCTATTTTTATATTTACAAAAAAATCAAATGACTTTGTAATGTTAAAGGTTTTGTTTTTAGTGACAGCCCCACGGAAAAACTTTCTCTGCCCTAACCCCGACATTCAGACCGAATTAGAATTTAGTTTCACTTTATTACTGAGTCAATAATTCAGTGTTCTGCTTGGGGAGGGGCCACTTTTGCCTAACCATTTAGTAGAAAGTGACATATCTGTCCTCCAAAGTCATTTTCAGTTGACACAGAATAAACTTTGCGTTTTAACACTGTTTAAAAGGGATAGTTTGGATTATTTAAAGTGGGGTTGTATGAGGTACTTATTCATAGTCAGTGTATTATCTACAGTAGATACTGGTCAACACGCCTCCAGTTTGGAGAAGCAGAGAACAGCAAAGATGCTAAGCAATGTACCCACTTAAAAAAAAACCTGTCTAAAAAAATCAATATAGGTTTACATGTCTGATATATTTAGAATATTTTCACCACTTAACCTCCCCATCAGACAGTCCTTTACGATGGGAAACTGCCGTTATAGAAGCCAAATATTGCTCAGATTCAGATTACTTTAGCAAAAATGGTTATTTTTTGTCTCAAAAAATGGGTTTGCTGCCTCAGTTTGTTTAATATTTTGAAAGGTTGCTTCAGATTCACCAAAGTTACACAATATCACAAACAAACGATTTAAGGCAGTGGTAGACCAGCAACTCCCATGTTTTGTGAGGTAAAATGACTGATTTTGCCAATGAAGTCTTGTTTATGAATATTTGCTCATGCCTAGAAGGGAACCTCAGACCTGCAAAAGTTCTCACAAGAATGATCATTTTAACCCAAACAATTATCTTTCCATAACCCTTACCAAGTGTTTTGTCTCTAAACCTATGCAGAATTGAACCACAGTGTGCCAACTGCCATCCACTGTAAATAATACACTGACTATTGATAAGTACCTCATAAAACTCTTTAAACACTTTAAATAATCCTTTAAACAATTCCTTTAAGAAATACGTGAGGTTTAGGTGGCTTCCAGTAGTTTTAGCAAACTGTACAGCTGTGTTGATTTCATCCACGCCAGTTGACATTTTTTGGAAATTTTTCTGTCACCATTATTCTGACTCTAGCACAAGAAGATCCAAGGTCTCCTTTTTTAGTTTGGCCTTCAGAGTTATGATTTGCACTTGTGTTTTTCCGAATGAGAAAAACGCTTTCAAAGAGCTCAAACTGAACAAATCTGGGATGTGTAGAGATTCAGAGATCTGGAGCCACACCAGCAGTGTCCTTCAGCTCTGTGGCACCTTTTAACCTCTTGTAAGCTTTAGTTGTTTTCGCTTTTTCCATCCAAATCACAAATTTTCTAACTAACCTTGTATCTGTCTTTGACACGAGAGCTCTTATATATCCACTGGTACGCTACCTGCCCAGCATCAAATAACAGACAGACAAAGTTGGAGACATTTTTGTTTATTATTTTGTATTTGTTGCCTTTTAATGTTATTGTGAGCTCCACCCTAGCCAGGTCTCCCTTGTAAAAGAGGTTGTTGTTTTTTTTGTCTCAGCAGGACATCCTTGTTAAATAAATAAAGTATGAAGTTAAAGCTTTATAGTGAACTAGATAAAGGAAATGTTAGGAGAAAGTGCCCTAATAGCATACTTCATGTGATCCTGTAAGGCTGTGTTCATTTAAAATGTTTTCTTAATAATAGGAGCAGATAATTCAAGTTGCTCATATGTTTCATGTAACCAGGCTAATCTCACTGACTTTTTTCCCTTAAAGCACACATGTAGGCATCTTTATCTGGTTCAACAGATTTATTCACCACACTGTGGTCCTCAGTGGCTTGTGCAAGTGGCTATATGGGCTAATGTTATTCTCAGTGAGCATGATCAACTTTTACATTTCATACGCACCTCTGAGATTTAAGGGAGGACTCCGCCATCCTGGTTACAGGGCCCTGGAGTCACTGTTAATTAGTGGTATGGATAGATGGGGAATAGCTTAACCTGGTTTAAAGATGAACTTTAAGCCTTGATTATATCCTCTGGAATTTCAACAGATCCTAAATCAATCACACACATATTGCATGTATACACACGGGGCTTTGAAAGCTCCTACTTGATCTGAGACTTGCTTGGACAGAAGAACAGAGTCAGTTTAATAGAAGTCTCCAGTGAAAGCTTCTCTCCCCCTCTCATTCACCCTCCTTCAGCTTCCATTCCATCCCCTGCCTCCTTTCATCCACCACATCTCATTGGCTCAGCTCCTCCATTTATCCAATCTCATCCAGCCAATAGCTGAGCCTCCCGACCGTGCCTTCGTTAAGTCAGGGCTCGTTAGCCTCGTTAAGCTCTCGTTAGCAGCTCTTGTGCGCTGCGCAGGGGAAGGTAAAGACGTGTTGGAACACGGTGCTCTGCTTTGTGCAGGTCATTAAAGAGGAAACATGATGAATAATTCAGGCAGTCATGTTGGGTAAGCAGCAACTGAGCAAATCCTCTAGGAAAAATGGAGAACAGAGCGGCTCAGCTTAATGGAAACAGTTGATGGAGATTTGGCACCATGTGTGTGTGTGTGAGAGAGAGAGAGTGTATGTGTGTTGTTGGTTAATTCTTTCCTATTCTCTCTGCAGGTGAAGTCAGTGAAGACGGGATCAGTCTTCTGGACCATCGGATGCTGCCTCTCCTATTTCTACATGGTGAGAACACACATACCAACATTTTTATTTTTTCCCCCAGGCTCATGCCTGGAGGAGATCACACAGTGGGTCGTGGGCGTGTGTGAGTGACCAGTGGGGCCTGAGCCTGTCCACAGCCAGTCTCACTTACTACTAGACCCATCAACTAGCATTTTTTATGCACATTTATGACTGTATACTCTAGGATCTCTCATGGCTGTGGTGACTCACAATTAAACAAACCTTAATAAAACCTATACGGACTGCTGACTCATCACTCCTCTTAACCAGCCTCTAGGGCAGGGGTCACCAAATGGCGGACCGCGGTCCGAGTCCGGACCCAGACGCCGTCCTATACGGACCCGGGATTTTGAGCGCACTGTGTTTCGTACATATATGTGGGTACTGAAATTCGGTATTAAACGGTTACATTATTCAAGACCAGAGTATTAATAAGTTCCGACGTTTAAGTTCTGATGTAATTTATTGGCTGCAGCGCCTGTCCTCTATGTGCCAATACAGCTTCTCCATGCAGTACGCACACACAGAGTCCAGTGTGTTTCTCTCACCCTGTCTGTCTCATCTATTGACTTTCTTCATCAATAAGATGTTTTAAAGTCGCCCCGAAACCCAACTCGCGTTTTGTTTTGTTTTTCCATGTAATTTACCCGCGATTCAGTTTTCACAGCAGCAGAGAAGCTGCATGTTGAGGAGAATTTATTAAAACAATCGAAACTAACCGTGATGCTGAACAACACCAACCAGCGGATGCCGTCGTCCTCTCGGACTGATAAAAAAAAAATAAAAATGCCAAAATTGGTCACAAACTATACCTGAGTGTCCGCACAAGTGTGTGAGAAACACTGCACAGTAACATCATGATGTTCACAGACAGTCTGCTGACATTAGTTTGACAGAGACAGAGAGAGTCGTGTTTAGAAGGGAACCCTAGACCCGCAAAAGATCGCGCGAGTTTGATTTTATCAGAAACGAATCCCGCGAGAGTTTT
>JAJHUR010129453.1:4465-31196 GCA_027495735.1 Lutjanus campechanus | reverse complement strand
GGCTTGTTCAGTCAATATTGTTCATTATTGATAGTGCTGAAATTATACTTTCTGCCTAAAATAATTGATACCTTGATAATACACTACCTACCAGCCTTAGGGTGGAGCAGCCATTCACTACATGATGTGTTGTGAAATGCACACACATTAATGTGGCGGCTGCAGAGTCGTCGTCGTGGCCACAGCTTATAAAAACTACAAGTTCACTTGGTCACAATGAACGTTAATCTCGCGATAACAAAAAATTACGCCGTTAAAATTGATTTGCGTTAACGCGTTAATAACGCGATATTTTTGACAGCACTAGTAAAATTACATTACATGAAGGAAGCCTGTGGCTGCACAGCATGACGCTAATGGTCTTTGGCATTAACTCTGTGAGAGAAAAGAGTGTATGTGAAACTCACCTGCAGGATAGTCACTTTTCCAACACTTTCAGAATGATGCACCTTTGAGTCTGACCTGTGTTTTTTCCCTTTCTTTCTTTTCCTTTTGTTTCCTGAAGTTGTTACTGCATACTTGGACTGAGTATCAGTTGCTGGTAGAATTCCATTTTTCAGTCTTGGGATTTACTTTACGATACATATCGTCAGTGGTGAAATGTAACTAAGTTCATTTACTGAAGCACTGTACTAGGGACAGTTGACCCAAAAATCAAAAGTACATGTTTTTGGTGTGAGTTGCCTAGTTTTGGAGATACTGGCTGTAAAGATGTCTGCTTTCTCTCCACTGAACTAGATGACACTAGTCCTGGGGAGCTCAAAGCTTAAAAAAAATTAATTGGAAAAACTCAGCAGCAATGTTCTTTCCAGAAATAATGACCTGGTTGTATCCACACACCTTTTTGTGAACAGTTTCGTGTAGGAACTACTTCTTTCTAATAGAAAAAAAAAAGTAGTTTCTACATGAAAATGCTAACTACATGACAGTATATATACTGAAAGAACATGGACAGAAAATTAAGTCATTAAAATACTTTTTAATGTAAAAACATCTCATGGTTCCGGCTTATCAAATGTGATGATTTGTTGTTTTTCCTTTTAATTATTTCAATAACTTGAATTCCTTTTTTAAAAGGATTTTGAGGTTCGGATGGTTGTTTGGACAAACCGAGAAACTGTCACTTTGGTCTCTGGGTAATTATAACAGCATCTCTCACTATTTTCATGAACCAAACAATCAGTTGATTACTGGAGAAAGTAATGAGCAGATAAATCCATAAAGACGTAATTGAAAATGACTCTCACAAAGGTCTGTTAATATGATAATCACTTCCTGCAAGTGTTTATTTTGTTAGTGTATTTTGATGTTATGGGTCTGTTATTTTGGTGCCCTTCTGGCAGTACAGGAGGTTCATGTCTGAAAGTCAGGTGTGAGGGAGACTGCATGTAAAAAGTCAGAAAACTGACGTGAGGAAGGAAAATGGGCTACACACTGTTTCTCTGCAATATCAAGGATGTGTATAGAATGATCAGAGCCTTGCTGGAATGGGAACAAATGGGAGATTTAATTTGTTTTATGAGAGTGTTCAATGATGTGAATTTGACTCAACTGTTAAAAGGTGTTTTTGTTGTTGTAGCCGCCATGCAAATGTTAGCTTCTGTAGAAATGTTCATATGATAATGCCTTCCAGCTTTGCAAAGATGTGCAATATGTTAGTCAACATTATATTTTCACATGGAGGGTTAAAGTTGTATTAAAGTAATATTTGTATACTTGTAAGAGCATTATTTAAGTTATTTATCCTTCCTGTAGCTTTTATGGTGTTTTCTGAAGAAAAGGAAAGTAAATTTGTGTTTTCAAAATAAGGCTGACAGCTGAACATAAATAAATTCTTCTGGTAACATCAGTACACTTCACCATTGTCTGGCTGGGGTTTGCTACAGTAATCATTATAGTAGTTAAAGTCTGATACAAAATAGATAAAGTTAGCTCCATCTCAAGCAACCACGGCAGTAAAATCCTGCTTTTACATTAATGCATCAGTTATAATAATCTAATATATTATATAGTAGCATAACAGTCAGAGGGGGCATTTTTCGGCATTGAGCACTTTTACTTTTAATATTTTCAGTACATTTTCTTGTAGTGGAGTGTTTTTACAGGGCGGTATTAGAACATTTACCTAAGTAAAGTATTTCCTCCACAGTTGCTCAAAAACACTATGCCTCTGGGAAAGACCACTTTCAAAACATTCAAAATACAAATTATCTTTGTCTTTGTTCCCACAGCATGTTTTCATGATGGCTGCAGTGACATAAAGTCCTGATCTCTGTGCATAAGGGTGAGCCCTTCAACAGCATCAGCCTTGCCATCATTGCAGGGACAGTACTCACCCATTGAGATCAAAGCCAACGACATTCTGTGCTCCGACTGAAAATCAGCCAGCAAACAAGTATCCCTGTTGCCACCTATGCATATATGAACAGTATATTCCTGTGCAGCTGTGGTGACCAACAAAACAATACAGTGGGTACCATTTTGTTAAACAATGTTCCCCGGCCGTAATTGCACCCATGATGTTGTCATCATCATACACAGTCTGACCACATTACCAAGTTTGGTTCATTACTTTCACATGTAGTTGGTTACTGAAAACAATATACATGACAACTTTTGCAATTAGAAACGTTGTGCATTGGGTTGCAAAAAAAACCAAAACTTATACTTCAAAAGCATTGAAAATATTGCACCCTATACTAAAAAATTACCTTGTGAGGCAGCTCGATTCGCGAGATCACAAGATCACGCAAGAATCCATCTTGCCAGGCTTCAAGTTATACGTTTGTGTCCACACCAAAAGTGGTACAGCTACTCAGCATCGTTGGAGTGTACCAGGAAGCAACTCGTCCTGAACAAACAATGGCGTCTCCTGAAGAGGTTCATGTACTGTGATAGCTTCAGTTCTATCAGAACTGGACAGTATTTCCTCACTGAAAAAAGAGCAAAGAATGACCCTGAAGGCTTGTCTTGATGGAAAATATGTTTTTGCTCTCCTCCTGACCGGCTTTATCAAGAGTTTGATCTGATGCAGGGCTGCACCTAATGATTAGTTTTTAAGGAATTAATCTATTGATTATTTTTTCAATTAATAATACATACCAAAAACTTGTCCCATTAATATTACATTTTATTCAACCATAATCCTGAAAACTAGACACATAAAGCACAGTATAATAATGATAACAGTGGCATATTTTAAATTTGTCTAATTTCCATCCTATTTAATATCCATCATATTTGATCACTGGCAGTGTATTTTTGCATCAGTGTGGGGAAAAGAAATACTTTTCGCTGTTATTCTGCTGACTGAAACGTGGATGATAAAGTGAACAGAAAGACATGGCAGAATAACATCATTAGATGACTCATGGTGTAAAGTTAACAGCAGTGGTGCAGACATCACTTTTAACACGGGGGTGATGAAGAGACGTCTAGAAAATCTATTTCAAGTGACTTCTGCTAACAGAAACTTGTTCCATGTGTTGATAATCCTCATATATTGTTTTTGGGTGCTCACAGAAAGTTAACAGGGCAATGCTGCTGCTGCTGCTGCAGCTGCAGGAGGAGAACAGGTCACTTCCAAGACTGTTGTGGAGCAGTTTGTTCCACTGTGATAACTCAGGTCCACTTTGTGGAGCTAAAGAGAGCCAAACTGTTGCATCTCTGTCTAAAATACTCCCACACTTTTAGATCATTGTGGCAAGTCTTGCTCTCTACAGCTTGTTCTCCAGGTGAATCCATGCTCTGAACGGGCATAGCAGTTAAGAGCGACGTGTCGATGCACAATACGCAAATCAACATATTTTCATAATCGATGACATCGATTATGTTGATGAATGCCTAAGCCCTAATCTGATGGGTTGAAGTTAGGCCGTGTTAGACGCAATAGACAGATGGTTCATCCCATCACCTGCCAGGTGTTTTTTGAAAGTACTTACCCTTTTCCAAACAGTTTCTGAGGATGGTCTGTGTAACAAGCCATCTGGCGTGTTAGGTTAACTAAAAGAATGGCATAGTATTCTTTTCTATCCCACCACAAAGCAGAGAAAAGTCAGTAAGTATTTATACTTATATACCAAATTGTTCAAAACAATTTAATACTAACATTCAATAGTATCCAAAGCACCAAAGCTTGACCTCATTTCAGTTGTCATTGTCCTGACTAAAATTTGGGAAGCAAAAACAGAACAGTGTTTTTTCTGTGCCAGCAGTCCTATTTTGAGTTTTCTTTTCTTTCTGTTGTGGTATTGAAACAAGTATTGAGCTTTGTTGTTTTTTCTATACAAGTACTGTATGGAAGTTAAAAATTCTGGTATCATGACCACCCTAAAGTGGAGACGTGCTTTTCATGAGTTAATAGAGTATTGGTTATCATAAAAAAAAAAAAGTCTCAAAATTTAAAATTACCATATCTTAAAGAAATGAAAAGTATAAGCAGGTAATCCTGGATAATGTAACTATAATCCAACACATATTTTCAATGTAATCTGGTGTTATTATAGATACTTGGTTTGTCATCTGACTATGTAATCAGTTACTATCCAACCCTGATTACCAACAAACTATACACTGAAATGCAGTACATAAAAAGTGGTTTGAAATAGTCTACATGTGGCTCGGAGTCAGTATCAAACAGTAGCAAAGTTGTTCTGCTGTAGTATTTATACAAATCCTCCTGGGATTTCAATTTCAAGGCATATGCAACAAAGCATTCACTGTCACAAGTGTGTGCACCTTTTAACAATACATGCACATACCTCAGCAAAGCTCAAACTTAAGTCACGACTTGTTTCAGACAGCTACTTGCTGTGAATTATAACCTTGATTCAACCTCAGGAACTTCTACAACAAGAACATGACTTCATGTACTTTAAACTGTTTTTTTTTTCTGGATGATGATCACATATTTTCTCACACTGCACTAAAAAAAAGATTAAAAAAAAAAAAAAATTAAAGGCCTTGTGCCATTCATCTGAGGACACTCAACATAAACTTTACAAAAGTTCATTTTTGTAACTCCAACAAGATCAGCTGTAACTGACCAAAAGAAAAGAAAATAACCTCACTTGAGATCCTCAGTGGTTGAGAGGGTTGTCTGAGGTGCATAGCTGCTGCAACATGCGGTTCAAGTGCCTCACTGGAATAAAAGAGGGACGCACAAAGGGTCAGTTTGTAGTCATCTGTGAAGAGGTAACAAATTAGGTGCTAAATACAGAAAATCAGGTAGGTCAAGTTTAAGAGGTCCACACATCAAGACAGCTGAATGTGTAATACATATATATATATATATATATATATATATATATATATATATATATATATACAATAGAAAAGACTGAAAATTCAAGGTTTCCACACATTTTTCTTTTGAAAATTCCATACTTTTCCTTCCTAACTTCTCGGTAGGTTATTCAGACCATCTGTTTAATGTGCACTGTATGTTACATCATGTTGCCAAATAACTGCCGGAAGATTATGACTCTGTATGTTGGTAATGTCGAACAGAAGTTTATAGCTTTCTTTTGCCATTAGAAATTCTTAGCCAACATGCTCACCCTTGGAAAACTTGCATTTACACATTGTGGCCCTTCGGTCCACACTTTCACGCAGAAAATGGGACAACGTTCCTCCGTCAAACATCCCTGCCCAAAGAGAAGTAAACTAACAAGTACTTTATTTTCCATTAACATATTGAATAAATATTACTGTTCACCACATATTCTTTAGTCTTTTATAAATAAGCGTTTAACATGAGTTGAAAAAAGTTTAAAAAATCAGTATTCATGGAAACAACAATAAATGCAGCCATAAGTATAGTTTCCTGTTTATATCTCATTCACTGCATAACTCAAATGTTCATACAAGCTATATATTTGGTTATTTGTGATCCTATGCAATTCAAAGATATTTCTTTCAAACTTATTTGTTCGTGGATGTCTGGATTGAGTAGTTATAAGCAAGCTGTGACATACAGGTGTAGAGGGCAGCTCTGTGTGGGACTGTGTTCTGTTGGACTTCATAATTTTTGCCTTGCTTTTGACGATATCGAGCTCGCTCTCGCTAGAAAACAAAATAGGGGCAATATTCTGGAAAACAAATAATTTTCCATACTCCCTTTTCTTTTTTACTTATCCAGACCTGAAAATGACTAAAATAAAATGCCATGGACCTTGGAAGGAACCTTGGAAGTACACTATATTGCCAAAAGTATCAGGACATCTGCCTTTACACACACATGAACTTTAATGACATCCCATTCTTAATTGATAGGGTTTGATATGGAGTTGGTCCACCCTTTGCAGCTATGACAGCTTCAGCTCTTCTAGGAAGGCTTTCAACAAGGTTTAGGAGTGTGTTTATAGGAATTTTTGACCATTCTTCCAGAAGCACATTTGTGAGGTCAGGCACTGATGTAGGACGAGAAGGCCTGGCTTGCAGTCTCCGCTCTAATTCATCCCAAAGGTGTTCTATCAGGTTGAGGTCAGGACTCTGTGCAGGCCAGTCAAGTTCCTCCACACCAAACTCGCTCATCCATGTCTTTATGGACCTTGCTTTGTACACTGGTGCACAGTCATGTTGGAACAGGAAGGGGCCATCCCCAAACTGTTCCCTCAAAGTTGGGAGCATGAAATTGTCCAAAATGTCTTGGCATGCTGAAGCATTAAGAGTTCCTTTCACTGGAACTAAGGGGCCAAGCCCAACCCCTGAAAAACAACCCCACACCATAATCCCCCCTCCACCAAATTTTACACTTGGCACAATGCAGTCAGGCAAGTACCGTTCTCCTGGCAACCGCCAAACCCAGACTCGTCCATCGGATTGTGATTCGTCACTCCGGAGAACACGTCTCCACTGCGTAAATGCCACTGTACACTGAGTCCAGTGGCGGCGTGCTTTACACCACTGCAGCTGATGCTTTGTATTGCACTTGGTGATGTAAGGCTTGGATGCAGCTGCTCGGCCATGGAAACCCAACCCATAAAGCTCTCTACGCACTGTTCTTGAGCTAATTTGAAGGCCACACGAAGTTTGGAGGTCTGTAGCTATTGACTCTGCAGAAAGTTGGCGACTTCTGCGCACTGTGCGCCTCAGCATGCTCTGACCCCGCTCTGTGATTTTACGTGGCCTACCACTTCGTGGCTAAGTTGCTGTGGTTCCCAATCACTTCCACTTTGTTATAATACCACTAAAAGTTGACTGTGGAATATTTAGTAGCGAGTAAATTTCACGAATGGACTTATTGCACAGGTGGCAACCTATCACGGTACCATGCTTGAATTCTGTGAGCTTCTGAGAGTGACCCATTCTTTCACAAATATTTGTAGAAGCAGTCTGCATGCCTAGGTGCTTGTTTTTATACACCTGTGGCCATGGAACACCTGAATTCAATGATTTGGAGGGGTGTCCTGATACTTTTGTCAATATAGTGTATATAAACAAAGAAAAGACTCGCCCCTTTAACTCTTTGGATTTCTGCATTGAAAAGGTTCCTTCTTCAAAATTAATTCTGGACATCCGCTTATACT
This sequence comes from Lutjanus campechanus, assembly GCA_027495735.1. Taxonomy (NCBI): domain Eukaryota; kingdom Metazoa; phylum Chordata; class Actinopteri; order Lutjaniformes; family Lutjanidae; genus Lutjanus; species Lutjanus campechanus. Next base: position 23,667 of record JAJHUR010129453.1, on the reverse strand, counting down.
GAGGGTGGGCTGAACTTCAAAAAACACCATTAATGCAAAGACATTTAAAATATACAGCATTCACTTATTATAACGCTTACAGAGCATGAATTGCCTTGAGAACATGACCATGACTATCATGACTAACACAGCCGGAGGCCATCACGGAGACAAGGACACAAATATATCACGTGTCTGTCGTCATATTCACATTCAGTTTCATATATGAATACAAATAACGGATGGCCACTGCTATGATGCTGACTTCATGTCCTTTCTGTGAAATAAAGTTCCATGGACTTGCTACACTTGCAAAGACAAGAACAGAGCAAAAAATGTAATTGCAAGAATTTGTGTGGACCTGTGTTTTCATTCATGATATCGGCACCACATTGACACAGTCTTCAACCATCTCAAACAGGAAGTGATGTGGGCCACTACGTCGGGCCACCTCACTGGCCGTCTCCCCGCTGCTGCTGCGGAGCCCTGGTTTTAGGTGTCGCTGAGAGAGAAGGAGCTCTAGTGTTTGAGCGGAGTCTGTTTTCAAGGAGCTGGCATGGGAAGCAGCCAGGTGTAGTGGCGTGAGGCCACCGTTGGTCTGGGCGTTCAGTTCAGCTCCGTGTCGCAGGAGGAGACTCGCCACAGTGACGCGGCTCCAGCGGCAGGCGCTGTGAAGGGGCGTCCAGCCATCAATGGTGCGAGGGTTAACCTTTGACCCGGCGGTGAGTAAAGCAGAAACCACATCAACATGGCCGCTGTATGCTGCACGGTGCAGTGGCGTGTAACCATCCTCATCGCAGCAGTGAACCAGCGAGCCGTCGGCAGATAACAGCCTGTGGACCACTGAAAGCTGAAAGAAAACCACAGAAATGCTTAAAGTCAAGAAACTACAAACTAATATCCTCATGAAATATGTTTTATGTGAGGAGGCCCTGTAATTAGATTAATTACCTATTACTTTGATATCCTGTGTTTTCCTTGAAGTTATAACAAGTAGGAAACAGACTGTTAACTTGAGTAAATTATGATTTCTCTGGATTTGGCCATTGTTGGAAACATCTGAGGTAATGTAAGTACACAACTCAGCAAAATATGTAACATGCAGCATTTTTAGACATCTTACTGTGGAAACAAAAATACACATGCAAGTTTTGTTTTAGCTCCCATCTTTCATGAGTTTTATTAAAAGATCTAAGACTTTTGAACCCTAACCAATCACTCCTCAGGCCTAAACTTATCTGTCCCTAAGTCACTCTTACTTTTTTGCTTCTTTCTTGTTTTTTTTTACTTCAACTCTGCAACGAGATTCAGGAAATTATTACTTTAAAAAGTAACATCGACGCTAAAACATATTATAATGGTTACATTTTGTCTGCAGTCCAAACTTGTGTTCTATTGAGTCATGACTGTGCTGTATATAAGGCTTAAATGAAGCTTCAATGGAAAAAATTGCATCAGTGATTTCAGCCCTAGTTTATCCTTGGATAGGGCTGCAACTAATGATTATTTTCATTATTGATTAATCTGCCAATTATTTTTAGCATTAATCGATTAGTCAATAAAATGTAAAAAAAAATTGAAAAATGCTCATCACAATTGCCCAAAGCACCATGTGATGTCTTTAAATAGCTTCTTTCAACATCCAACAGTTGAAACCCTGAAGACTCTTCATTTCCCATCATAAATGACAAGAAAACCAACAAACCCCTTCATTAAAGGAGCTTTAAAGGACATTTTTGCATGAAAAATTACCAAAATGATGAGTCGATTATCAAAATAAATGCCAATATCTATTGAAAGGCTTTGAAAATTACATATCACGATTATAGTGACCAATAATATCACGGTTATCATTATTACTGTACTATTGTTAAAATGTGCTGGAACTGTTCACACACAAATTAAAAAACAAACAAACATTCATGAACTTTTATTTTGAAAAGCTCAACAATTTGAAATGGCATCACGTGCTTTGTGAAGTCAATGTTTTCACTGTGCCTGCATCTGGGAGAACAGTACTTAACTGTTTCACAGTTATCAAGATAATTAAAATTTAACTTAAGTTTAATTGTCAAGAATTTTATCATGTTTATTGTGAAACTGACATTTCATCCCTACCGCCAACTAAGTTTTTCTTCATTAATTTATGGACCCCAGACAACTCAACTGCTAAACTTTCCATTTGCTCTGATCCCAAACACCTGTCTGCTCGGAGCACAGCCAACCACACTCACTGCATACACACACTGCCATGTTTATGTCACAATCATATGCATTGTGTTGATAGAAAAATACATAGGAATATTCAGGCATATCAAGGAAAAAGTGCAAAGTGCACAGAAAGTTTGTCTGCTCACTTGGCTGCTGCTGACGCTTTAAAATGCGTGGATAAGATGGAACAGGTATAGACAAACGTATCAGTGTGGCATGAACATTGTCGTAATGTCACACGTATGCAATGCTGCCATGGCGTTTGTGGCCTAGACATGGGTTCAAATTAATATAAATGCAAAGTCACTGCAGCAGAAATAATGACAAACGCAGAGAGAAACAAATATATTACAGAATTAAACCAACACCTCAGGCTATGTGCACACAAGAGAACTTGCGTACTCAAATCACAGAATAAATACATCACAGAAAATGTGGCAAAGCCAAACCATTTTGGATATTTGCCTGTGCACTTCATTTGTTCAATAAATGTTTTGTGTGTTGAGGAAAACTGTTACGTGGCAACAGAGTTAGTATGCAAATAAGAATTGTGATTCAATTAGGTTGGGGCAGATTTCTTTCCCCACCAACTGAAGCATTGTTTAACTCTCCACAGGGTGTTTTTCACAACCCTAATGCCTTTGAGAGGTTTCAGGGTGCATTAAATGCGTTCATTCTTTGTCAGATGTTCCTTCTGTTCCATTTATTGCCTCATAGTATGCAGAGTCACACTGATTTTCCATTCTCAAGCCTAATTTCTGGATTTATTTACAACCAAATGTTGACTTTGCTGCAGGGGACAGCTTTGTACTCCACACCGTTTTATTTCTGGCTTGTTTTGCTTTAATAAAAGGTTCAGATGTAAAAACACTACATGGGATTCTTTTAGTTTTTTAGAAGATACTACATATATACTATACTACAAATAAGAAAAGAATGTAAGCTTTTCTTAGAGCTTTCTTTAATATAGCTCAAAAAAACAAAACAAAAACATAAGCACATTAGACCGCAAGAAACATTTTATAAAAAGTTTTTCATGTTTCCTATTTGTTTGGTTGAAAGACATCATTATTCCGTGTGCTTTTTGTGTCAGATTTTAAAATTCCATAACTTTGACTCAACAAAAGAAGAAATAACCCTTTAAAAAACATAAATCTGAACACCGGCTGAAAGAACACACAAGAAAGTGTACACCACACAGCTGTAGTCATGATCAAATTAATTTTTTTCCTATTAATTCTTTTTTTTTTTAATCACCTGGCTCTTTCTACTCCTACAATCCCCTATATCATGATGGTTTTGGTTGTGTCCTTTAGACCGAAAACATTTCTCTCTTTTATGTAATTGCATATTTGGATTTTGGACTGTTGTTCAGACAAAAAAAAGACATTCAAACCTGTTGCACTGGGCTCTGAAAAATATTAATTTTATCACCCACTACCAGAATGAACATGGGCCAATGAAAATTAAATTAAATTAATGAAATTAGCAGAAGATAGACAGAAATGGCGTGCTTTTGACTTGTGACTTTTGATGTTTTGTCTTTGCAGATAAAAATCTGAGCTCCATTTATTAAGCAACATTTGATGTATAATCCTCTAATGTTTATACTTTGCTGTGTAAATTCCACACATGGAGTAATGCTGCAAACCTTATTCCTCATCAGTATTCATAGCAGCCAGCCAGTCTCTCAGAGACATTTATTAGGCTCCAATGGTTCTTCATTAAATGTAATAAACTGATAATATCAAGAAGGAGGTGCACAAACAACATCCAAGCTACTGACAATATTAAATAATCATTTCATGCAATTTTGAAAAATGCTTGTTGGGTGAGTCAGGGAGTAGCGAGGGCTGTGGTGGGGGGTACCGTAACATCCAAAGACACATACTGTGATGGACGATTTTATCCATGTTGTTCACTCTCACTTTAGCTGACTCTGTAGCTGCTTCGAAGGTATGACAGGTGCAGAGTCAAAGTGAATTGACAGAAAAATCTAACTGGCTGCAGGGTGTCCATTCATTCCTGAAAATGGAATAGTTCCAGTGAAATGGCCTTTTCACCGTTCTAAATTAACGTGTTGGAATGACTCACCATAGCAACAGGGACACAGTAAAAGCCTCCATTTACAGTTCATTCCAACACGTTAACAAGCCAACATTAAATTACAACAATGAGAGACTTCAGCATTTCTTTTAAGTGATTTGGGGAAAATGACAACTTTGATGACTGAAAGGCAGCTGAAGAAAGAAACTGAAAAGAAAAGGGAGAAACAGCACAATGGAAGAATGGACTCATCTTCTGAACAACCAAGGATGGCGACTGTAACACACAAACATCATCAAACATCCTGTTTGCTATTCAACTTGCTACTTCGGGCTGCAGCCTGGCCAGTATCAGGGATCAGGGGCTGGTCGGTCGTGGAACATCTCAGGTAAAAACATCAACATAAACCACCACACACTGAGCTGAGTGACTGTGTGCTCAACAGAAGGCTGGGCGAACCTGAAGAAGCCATGGGCGAAATGCATTGTTTTCCTCTAATAAAATCACAGAATCTTAGCTCAGTGTGCAGTCGTTTATGTTGAGGTTTCTTTCTCCCTAGTATAATGTTAGCTTTTTGGCTAATAGCTGAGCAAAAGGGTTCTATGCAGGGGTGCAAAAAAATATTGATACACTTGAGTTTTGCGATATTATGTTTTGTGATACTGTATAATTTCTCTTCTTGTGATACATGCAAAGATTTGTGGCAGTGGTTAATTTTGTGGTGTGTTTAAACACAGCCGCAGACCAAAAGATAGCAGTATCGTTAACTATCTTCACTGTTCCGACTGCATAAAAACTTTAAACTCAAGTATTATGTATATGGTGATGTGTTGTTTATACTATTTTTTCCCCCTAAAATTAGATTTAAAAAATAAACATATCACCTTGCCTACACTATCACAGTATAATGAACCGTAACCCCTGATTCGTGATACATGTCACCATATTCTTGCCAATACAGAGCCCTAGGTCTATGAGCTGAGCGGAGTAGAAATATTGTCAAGTGGTATCTGAGGTTCTTCCTATTTACTGGAGCAGTGAACAGCCATTCCATTGCATAATAATCTTACGGGACTGAAATTATTGTTGCAGGTATTAGTCAAATCCTCAGGTGTTACTGGGGAAACAGAGTTATGCTGGTGAGAAACTTTATATGTTGATTGTAAAACACATGAAAACATTTATCAGTGGACTTAATTTTATTTCTTTGGCAAGTGATCAGGGTATAAGTGAGGTAATGATCTTTGACGTGTCCATAATTAAAGAATCAATGGACTCTGGAGGCAACCAAAAGTGTACCTAATGAAAATCCAAAAAGCTCTGCTGCATGCTGACAATATTTAAGTTGCTCAAATATGTGCTGAAATCATTTCTCAGTGACCCATTGATTTTACTTGGCTCTTAAACAAAAAACTGCCATGGCACTAAAAGGTGAAAGGCCTAATTGCTGTAATCATTTACTCTGCTTAAGTGATCACTAATTGCTTACTAATTGCATGCCTCTGATTCTGACCTTCCAAACAAATATCCTCTCTAAATTAAAATCAGTATCATCCTATGGTGCCCTTAGGTCTATAATTAGATTTTTCTCCTAACAAACAATCAGCTTCTATTACTACTATTAGATGGTCCTGAATTTATACAGCATCAGTCCTGACTCAAGTCTCTCTGTGTTCTCTATATGTTTGTTTCCTCCACACCAAATGCACAAAATACCCAATGCATGTTGGGTAACTGCCCCAAAAGGAAGTGACAAATCAGTGAAGCATTGCTTGACCTCTTTTGGTACCAACTGAATGAGTCCGGAGTATGTTTGAAAACTGTCATGTACTGAAAGTCAGCATGGAACTTCTGTTGTTTTGTAACTTATTCTTTGATCAAACAGTTGCAGATTTAAATAGAATTTTACATGGAATTTTGCCTATTTATTTGTTTTGTTTATTTATCTTATTTCATTTTGTCTTCAATCGTTCAATGAAAAAAGGGTTTGACAGAAAAAACTAGTCAATTTTTCTAAAATTAAGGTATTGTTTTGATGTCACAATAGTATCAAATAATTTTAAATGGAACACACCCTTAGCATTACTAGCCTATTTACAGAAACAAAAACAAGAAATCTGCAGCCTTGCTAGTGAAGCTGCTTATTACACATCAGAAAAAAAAACAGATGAAAAATGGAGAGAAAATGCTGCTTTCTTAAGATCCACCAGTTACCACCAGAAGCAAAACTGGGATTTTTGAGAAGAGGGAGCTCTTGCCCAACGAGGATAAATGATATTATAATATTACTGTCAAAATCTTAATATTTTTAACATGATTTCCTTTCTAATTACAATAAAATTTCATCCCTACAGTATATGTCACAGCTTTCACAACTTAAGTTTGGGACAAACTTGACTAGCTGAACCAATTCTTACCTTTTTCTAGGTCAGTCTACATTATGACTAAGTGTTGAGTGGTAATGACTGATGGTACACGGCCATGAAAATCCTGCGAGAATGTCAATTGTTGCGTGTCCTTTCATCAAAATAAACATGGAAAGCAAACAGCAGCTTGCAATGTTTCTCTGTAGGACAATTTGTGCTGAAAAGGCCAATAAAGAAGGAAAAAAGCACTGAGTTTGTCTGACATCCTGGATGGAGAAGTGTAGGCAACGCACACCATTTAGCCTAAGCACCTTGAATTGCCGTGTGTATGAATGGTGCTATACAAATAAAATTGCCTTGCCTCTCCTTACAGAGTAGAGGCATGCATTGTGAGCGTGCACAGAGAAAAGAAGCAGCCCAGAACAGCTGACTGTCAAAAAGAGAATAAGAATAGAGTGCTCATCTCATGCACTGAGGCCCAGCAGCAACATGGGTTCAATTCCAACCTGAGGCCCACCTACATGTTGTCGTCCTCTCATTCCTTCTTTTCTTGCGAATCTTAGTTGTGCTATGTAGCAAAAAGCCAAAAAGCCATTAAAATCATTTGAGAGAGGATATACACGCTTAATTAATGTATTTTTGTCTTCACAATTTGAACAAAATGAGTAAATGAATAAATAACTTAAAATAACTTTGGCACATGTTTTTCTTAAACTATAAATGTTAAGCTTTTAAATAAAAGGATGTTGTGGCTTCTGAAGACAGTTAAAGCTGTGAGACATGTTTTTCTTAACTTTTTTTTTTTAATTAATACGTTCTTTGAAACTAAAGTAAACAAATGAATGCTTGGGCATATAGAAAAAGGGCTAAACCTGTGTTTCTGCATGGACATTAGTGACGTGTGCACAAAAAGACGCTTGAGGGAACTGTTTGACACACAGCTAAATTTATGTTGACAGTCAGCCTGCTGCAAAGCAGATTAGTTTAGTGGTATCAGTTACCATGGTTACTAAACAGGGATTCCTTTAAGCCAGTCATGGAATGGATCTGTATTAAATTAGCCAGACTTATCAAAATATGCCAGCTTTTTCCTTTACCAACATTGATGGAATACCCCTCAGGTCCAATTTGGTCCAAGCAACCAGAATCATATTCACAACTGATGTAATGTGTGTCCCCACCTTTAGGTATTTAAAATGCAGCACATTCAGTTCCAAACAAGACTTTATAAGGACTCCTGGTCACATAAAGTCTCTTTATACAATCTAGTTGAACTACTTAACTTGGGGCTAAGAGGTCATGAATATTATGATGAATCTTCTCAGAAACTGTACAACTGGGCTTGATGACTTATTTTTTGTTTATTTTTCATGTTTTGGAGAGACAGAGGAGGAGACGTGGCAGAAGACAGGCATGGGCCGATCCTGTGACAGTCATCTCAAGCTCGTTAAGCCCAATTTAACCCCTGCTCACAACTAGTGAGGCAACACAGGTTAAACACTTATATCACAAAAAACATCACTTACACGATTGTTTTCCGCTGCCCAAAGAATGAGCTCCTTTGGTTTGTCTTTGAGACTTTCTTCTTTTTCTAGATACCACTCCTCACTGTGGTCCCCCTCCTCCTCTTCCTCTTCTTCCAACTCATCCTTGCTTCCAGTCCACAGGCTGTTGGCCCCTCGGGGGATCAGGTGTCCGTGTGTATTCAGAAGCTCAAGCTGATTGAAATCTTCAGGAAACTCCATCACTTGCTATTTTATGATGTAGAAAGACACAGAGAAATTAGACAGGTATACTGACCAAGATACTACTGAGAAGAAATTAAAGTCAGAGATAAGAGAGAAGGTATAGGAGAAAACTGAACAATTTAGAGGAATATTAACATTTAATACTTCTTCCTCACCCCTGGATTGAATGTGACACAAACCCACACTGATAATTTCAATGTGCTAATGAATATTTTCTATCTAGTGTCATGTGCAGATCAAAGGCATTTTAAATATTCACACTGCCCCTGAAAAGCTGAACTGGCTCAGGATTTCTTTGTTACTTAATTGTCATGATTCATTCTGATTTGATGAGACGAGTGGCATTTTAAAATCTAGACTTAAAACTTTCATTATTTCAGTTTTAATTGCTTTATCTTGCATTTTTCAAATGTATATGTGTAATACATCAAGGTGAAATCAATATTTAAGTCGGCTTCCATCGAAATAACCAAAAGTACATGATGAAAAACTTGAAATGCCAAATTTAGGAGTCATTACCAAGATCCTACAAATTGGATTTTAATTCCAAACTTTTCCCCAGAGCACCTCAACAAACTATGATAGGCCATTTGCTTTCCTTTGTCTCTTTCTGCACACTTGTTGATTCTTTTCTTGTGTTTTAACTTGTTAGAACTTTGTAGAGTTTAGATTAATTTTTCACTAGTTTCTGACAATATAGACCAAATGTTTATTAGAATTGCACTGATTTATCAGCCAAATAGTGATACCAGCCGATATTTGCCTTGTTGATTGCAAATGGCCTATTGGCAAAAAAGGTGACATTCACCATTGGCAGTGGTCGATATTAATCTGTTTTGTTGCAGATTAATGTGGTGGTGGTAGTGGTCAGACACGCACAGCAGTAACTAGCATACCCAGCTGTTGTTTCGGAGAAGAAGCTACTGGCTGGATATAACTCTGGTATGCAGTAAGAAGGTAATGGGTGCCGTGTTTTTTCTAACAAAGACTTTTTTGTTTCTGTGGCAGAAACAGGTAAGTAAATAACAACAAAAATAAAATAAATAACCACAAAAAATATTTGTGTCAGCTAGGGTTAGGCATTAAAAAAATCTTTACATTAAAATTTTCCAACCAGCAAATCTAGATGTATTCCGCATAGACGTGTACATCTCTCTCACCTCTTAACAACCATTGTGCTTTCATTACCTTAAAATGAGCTGTTTATATCTACAGAGAGCATAGGTCCTCTTCCAGACAGGCCACCATGTTGCACCACCATATTTCTACATTAGCGCAGAAGAAACCAATCAAACACTGGCTCTAGATATGTCCTTTCATGTTTTACATAAGCTTCATGGCTACTGTAGGTTCTCCTACATGCTTGTTGCAGTGTGGAATGGAGAGTGAGATGAGGTGTTTACAATCTGCAAAATAAAATGACGACAGAATAGTTCACCCAAAAACTAATACTCAGTTGTTACCTACGCACCCTCATGCCAATTGAAGGTCAGATTTAGTTTTTTAGTCCACAAAGCACTGCTGGTGTTTGACAGGAAAACAGGTTTGCAGAATCTCCAAACCAATGCAAGTGAATAGTGACCAGTTTTCACACATGAAAAGCAACCAAAAAAAAACTAAACATAAAATGCCTCCATACTGCTCGTCTGGTGTAATCCAAGTGTCCTTAAGACCCTGAATCCCGAAATCTCAATCCAGAGTTGCAGTGTAAAGACAGGACAGATGCTGCTGTGTGCAGCGCATCTCTGTGAACAGCGACTGGTTTAAAATCAGTCACATCGCCTTGAGTGAAATCCAGGCTATGACTTTATTCACTGATGAAACTATGGTGTCGTCAAAGAAACAGATCATAAGACTGTTAAAATTATTGAAACTTTGGAGATATCAGCCGTCTTAACTTCTACACAGCTCCTCCCTGCTCACCGGTGCAGCTGTGATATAATCTGAACCGTGAGTTTTTCGATCCGTTGCACCACTAAAGACGGATTTAAAAACCTCCTCCGCACGCTGGACAGAAGATATGTGATTCCCTCCTGCACCTACTTCAACCAGGTTGCTTTGATGGTATGATGTAATTTTCTGTCATGTTTGTAAATGTTACTGTACATTGTGAATATTGCACTGAAGCTTGATGTGAAGAAAATCGTGAATCGAACTGAAATTGCAATATCTAAAATCGTTCAGCCCTATTCTACAACGCTGATTTCCTGTGAAACTCCAGCAGTGTTTTGTGGCGTAAAAAACTAAACCCAACCTTCAATGAGGATGAGTAAATAATAACTGAATTTTCACTTTGGGGTGAACTATCCCTTTAAAAGGCATTGTATGCTGTCTACTCTATTGATTGTTAGCCTACAGGGTAGGTTAGCTCAATGTTAGAACCCTCTGAACCGTTCAACAGCACCCACAAACTTAAACAGTTTGAACGAAAAACGAACATTAAAACTTTGAAAGTGAGGGTTTGTTGGAGGGCTGTTACAGCTAGTTGAGTAAGGTGAGTAAAGTGAGTAAAATGGTGCTGTATTGGTTTTTAGCTAGCTAACTAGCTGTGTAGTTACCTGTGAACCGACAGCTGCTAATGAAGTGCTTTACTCATCGCAAAGCAAGACAAGTGAATGGATGTTGCATTCAAGTAATGAAGCCACCCCTTTAAGCATTTACGTTAAACACTCACAGATGTTACTTTGGTTCTTCAAATACAGTCAACAGACCGAAGGAACATGACTGGTGAAGTCAACGGTCCACTTACGTTGACGTTTCACACAACAGTTGAAATTGACGTTGTCGTTACACGTAACTGTTGAAACCAACATTTTAGCGACATTTCTCATGTTAAAACAACAACTCTCACTCACTCGGGAGATAAAAGAATAAAATCTATTACCATTTCACGCTCACCTTTCAGTTTTGCGGGTTCACAACAAACCACTGTCAACTGAAGTGAAGACACATGGGATATGTAGTAGTTTACCACAGTAGCTGTAGAGAGGCACGGTGTTAAAAGACACCAATACCCATGATCACCCGCTGTTGCTAACGTCTTCTTCTACTTTATTTACAGTAGTCCAGACACCGCACCCATCTGTTACTGTCATCCAGCGGTGAATACTTGCATTGACCAAATACAGAGTGATTCCGTACGTATCACAAGGGAAAATATAGAGACTATATCAAGTGTCTGGTGACTTTATGGTCTATTTGTCCAATTTACACTTAACATATAAATCCATTAAAATTGTCATTTGAGAAGAGGGTATTGTATTGAATCTTTTGTTCAGACTGCTTCACAATGAAACTTCAATTAACTGTTTTCATGTAAGACAATTTATGACACACACTAATCATTGCTACAAAACATTGCCCACATCCACATTTAACCCCTTTGTGAGGGTATGTATGGATAATCCAAATGGATCAAATGGCTCCACAACAAGAAAATATATAAATAAATAAATAAACAAACAAATAAATAAATAAAACGCAAGACTCAGACTCACGCTCAGGCTCTAATTAGAAAGTATTAGACTGCATTAGCAAGTGCACTCAGTTGGATGTAATCAGTCTGCCATACTTTAATCAGAAAAATGGCAGCTATTTCACAGTAACAGGTACAAAATAGGCATTTTGGAACTCTGTGCTCTGCAGGTGTTTTTGTCCTAATAGCCAGTAGGTGATTTGAGGGGGATGCCATCCTGCTTGTTAGCAAAATGACCAAAATGCATCTCACTTGTTAACCTGCCATCGTCCCACTTCTCCATCTCCTAGAATCAGATAAAGTGCAGAGGCAGATGGAGTTGTAAAGTTGAATATTTTAGTCTAGTCTGCCTGGCACGTTGGTGCCATACTTGTCAACCTTGAGACCTCTTTTTATATATAACACAGGAAATAAATATTTTCCAAATGTTTTTCTAAGGGTATGTTAGTTAGGCTGGTATTACAAAAAAATCTGTCCCTTTCTTTCAAAAGTTTCCGTCAGAAACAGAAATTATTTTTTCCAGGATGACTGAAAGTATTTCTTTCCTTTAGTACTCTCCATTTCTCTCCATATCAGGTAGAGAATAGGTAGGAGAACACCACGAGAGGGCAATGAGAAATGTGGGATCAGAATTTTGACATTTGCTCCTCTTCAGCTATTAGTTGTCTTGCACCTTAGAGCTCGTCTGATCCTAGAGCACTTTGCATAGCCTGAAAAGACCATCACACAAAGATCAGCTATCTGACCTTACTTCTGAGGAAAATAGCCTGAATTAATTTTTCTCTGTGAATCAGAAAATGGTAGGAGGGCCACTCACTTCATGATCAAAGTGACAGGTAGCAGCATGTACTTGCAAAAAAGTGAGAGGATCATAGAGACACACTGCTGTTCGTAGTATTCCTTTTATATTCAAGTAATATTTCTATAATCATTCAGTAGCATCTGTGCTGCTATGAACACTCCCATTGGCAAATCCGCCCTGTTCAAAATTAACATATTACTGACTATTAATACCTACTGTGTTTTCATCTCAGTAAACACACATGCAAGACTGCAAGCCTAGTAGGCATTCAACACCATAAGTCACAACATCTTAAAGGTGTGGTGAGTCATGCTGGAGACAGACAACTGATATTTTAACATAACAGCCAAACAAACACGCCCCTCCCATCAGTGATTATGGCTTGACTACTTGGTCTCCGGGCAACCAGTCTGTTGCCCGGGGTGTCTTTAAAATCGGCCTTGAAAATCTTGGACAAAAAAGCAAATAAGGTACCACCATTGTTGCATTTTAAGTAAATACAAGATTTTAAGTTTTGTGAACTTCATTTATCTTTACGATGTAAGGCTTGTGTTTAAATGGACTTGCTCCTCAGCCTCTGTGAATGTGTTACAAAATTACAGAGCAGACCCACCAGAACAGCCACAAGTTGCATTTTTAGAGTTCCACTCTGCAAAACATCTCCAGCTCTGACAGCTCTTTCTATGAAAGAAAGACGTGACTACCTGTTCACTTAAAATCTGCTGCAAACTTCACCACTTCATTGCCACATCCTGGTTAAGCTACTGCAATGAGTTTTTAACTGGTTATGAAACAGTCTCAATTTAATACTGATGCCTCTATATAACCAACATAAGCAAACAAGACCATCCACGAGAAGACTGGCTGTTTCTATAGTTATTCTTAAAGTCTTAATAATCAGATGAAACCAGACTGTGCCAAGCAGAAGGAGATTTTTATTTGGATAATTTTATTTTTAATGTTATATTTTGCTGTTATGGTAGAGGAAACACTACTGCTCCCTTAAATATAATGTCTTTAAATGTATACTTGATTGTTTTTTTTTTCTGTACTCAGTTTTAGTTTTATGAAATTTTCCTGTATTGAGTTTACTATCTTTTTATCTCACTAATCAAATCTTTTATTTTCATAAAAGCTCTTCCAGGAATGGGTGTTGCAAATTAGCATTTGCTACAAACACTTTGATATTTGTATCAGATAACTGTCTTCAGCTTGTGTATGAATACTGTATCTGTCTGTAAAGTAAACCATGATGTACTCATCATCAATAAGACATTTATTGATTCACAATAAGATTCACAGGCGAATCACATTCAACTTTGAGCAACCATAATTCAATTCTAACTTTGATTTGTTCAGTTTATGTATACTATTACAAATATTCTTTCATATGGTGCTAATATAGAACAACTTTGTCAGGCTCTATAGCTTCACTCTGGGCCATTGTAGTGTTTAATATCATGGAGTCCTCCAAACATGCTTTCAAAACATATCTCTTTAAATGCAGCTGCTATCACCTTTTAGATGCACCACTTGTCCTTGTACCACTATTAGTGCAGGGTGGTGGTGTTTAGCTGCTGAGAACCCTTGACCCTGATTAGATTCAGCGGCACAATAAGTACACACACAACTGACTGACAGAAACTAATGACACCTTTTGCAGCCCGTACAAAAGCTTTTTTGAGGGCTTGCAGGTAAAAGAGGGACAACTTGAATTTCTGAAATGCAGTTGAGCAATCTGCATCTCCAGCCAGAAGGGGCATCACAAATTAGTCACAGCATGAGCCACATCTTCTGTCTCCATTGTGTCTCTGTAAAGCTTAATAATGTGAGTTAGACATGGTGCCTGCTGCTTATAAGCTGATGTTTGTTTGTATTTCTGCTGGTCAAACCATGACTAAAACAGCATCTACAGAGCTCCATATATAACACAACCATGACACTGCTAAACCCTGTTAGTGAGTATTTTCCCCCCATGCCCCGGAAGATCAAAAACATACTGCAAGGGGTGCCCCTGTAGCTCGGTTGGCAGAGCAGGTGCCCCATGTACTGAGGCTGTTAGTCCTCTGCAGCGGCCGCCGGTTCGACTCCCGCCTGTGGCCCATTTGCTGCGTGTCATCCCCTCTCTCGCTACCCCCTTTCCTGTCATACCTTCAGCTGTCCTGTCAATAAAGGAAAAACGCCCAAAAAATAATCTAAAAAACAAAACAAAAATAAAACCACTGCAAATGCCCTCTTGGCCCCATGGTAAGTGCCCCCTGGGGTACTGTTCCAGTGGACAAAATGTGCCTTCTAGATTGCCCTTACAGTGGATAAAATGTGATAGAATGCCCTCTAAAGCAATGACATAGCCACTGGTGTGCCTGGGTCTGCCTGTGCCACCCAAAGGGGTTGTTGACCCAAAAATCAGATGCAGAATCAATTTTTAGCAATGGCATTACTAATATGTTTTCATTGAAACTTCAGTGTTTCCTGTTCATTCATTTTTTGTGGCTGGCCATCATAATATCAACATCTGCCGCCACATATTGATTTTCATGTCTAGAAGGAAAGATTTGCAAAACTCTTGCAAGATTTGTACTCGTTTAAGTTAAAATGATCTCTCTCACATGATCTTTCGTGGCTCTGGGGTTTCCTTCTTGATATGATCCTCTCCGACTCACAAACCCTTGACAGATCTGTCTGTGAATGCAAACGCAAACAGGCGTGCACCAGCACAAGCAAATTATAACGCAAAAGAAAATTTGGGATTTCTTTATGAATCCATCACAAATCACCTGCAGCTCAGGTACCTTTGCAAACTCTGTATGAGTAGAGCAGGGACCTAATGTGGATATGATGAAAGGTTTCATCAGGGTGAACGCTGAACACAACAACCCTTTTTGAGTACCAGTATAAGGTACGATAACTTTTTCATGCACTGCTGTTGTGCAGTATATTTAATGATCTGATTACCTTGCTTTGACTATAATCCTAACTATGTCAGTGTCGGCTGTTTTATCATCATTATTTGTTGTGTACATTTGGCTTTATAATGTAAATCAGTGCCCAGCTGCTGTATGATGTTAGATCATCGCCTACTTTGTGAGAAAATGACAGTGTCAGTGGTCACTGTTTTATCATAATCATTTGTTGCGTAAATTTGGTTCTTCTATATGATTCAGTGCCAAGCTGCTGTTGTATGATGTTTGTGTATAGCCCACTGTGTGTATTGTTACTATCAGAACATCGTGTGTTTTGTGAGTAAAGTGTCAGTGGTCTGTTTTATCATCATTTGTGTGGTCAGCAGCTTTTTTTGTATCAGTCTGGTTTTCCTGTGATATATGTGCCCAGCTGTTGTTGTATGTATGTGTATTTTCTGTATGTTTTCTTATCCCTCATTCGGCTTGTGCATTTATTTTTATTCACCCCTGCCCCTCAGACAGCCTGAGTCTGTCGCTGATTGTGTTTGCAGTGGTAAAAGATTCAACCTTCAGGAAGGCTTTTAGTTAAATGAGAAATCTCAGTTTGTCCACACACCATTCTCTTGTTACAAAGCTATAGTTATATCCTTGAGAAAATGGGGCACAAGAGGTACTTAAAATGTATGGAATGGAACTCTTACAGATTAATTGTGGGCCGTCAATAATGCAGAGCTGTAGTGGGAGAAGAAAATAACACATCTCATATTCCTCAATGCTGAAAGAGGACATGATGTTCATGATAGACAGGTGTAATATTTATTCATAGAGCACCTTCTTCATGGAGTGAAACAAATTAAATCAAATTTTAAAAAAAAGAGGAACATTAGTTCAATATTTGGGGAAATTAGCTCATTGATTTTTTTCTGCTATTGATACCACTCTCATCATATCTGTGCAGCAAACATAATCACTATAGCCGGCAGCTGCTTAGCTTTGTTCAGTACGATGATTGGAAACAGGTGGAAACAGCTAGCCTTTGGACTTAGTCTGTCTTTTCTGTGCAGATGAAAAGGCACAGTTCACCCCACAATCAAAAATACATACTTTTCCTGAGTTTTGGAGATATCGGCTGTTGAGATGTTTGCCTTCTCTTGAATATGCTGACTAGATGACACTCAGCTTATGGTACTCAAAGCGCCAAAAATACATTTTACTATAATCATCATTTCACTCTCTCTTTTGCTCAGCCAGACACCTTTTGCAAATACAGTAATTTTACCTTGCAGAACACAGGAGTTGCTGGTCTACCACTGCCTCGATCAGTTAGTTTGTCTGAACTAAACTTTTAAAACACTGACTTCACATGATAACACAAACAAACTAACAGATGAAGGTACGCCAGCAACTTCTGCACTTCCAAGTTCAAATGACTGATTTCAACAATGGAGTCTGGTTGGTCTGGAGAGGTTAGGTAAGGCAATTTATTTTTTTCGAAGTGTCATCCAGCAATGGGTGCCCACGTGGGTTTACAAGACACTACAAACAAGAGCAAAACAGGAGCAGATACCATGATACAATGAGTGCAAACGAAACAGAAGTACTCTTCCTACATGACAATCTTAAACTGAATACTGAAACTCAAACCTGCTTCTTAGATATTACATCGAACAACTTGGGCAAATCTGAGGCACATCAATGTGCCTTTTAATACATTAGATATACAGTGTCCTTCTGTGCCTTGATAAGCATTTAGTAAATGCTTTGTAACAGTTTGTAAACAGGTACTACATTCATCGGTCTACATTCACCAGACATGGAAAGTAAATCAGGACAATCAGCAGAGAGAGATTTGACACTTTCTATTCTCCTCTGGATTTGAATGGAATCGTCCAAATTTCCACCGACAGAGGCAACATACCACCTCTCAGCTGGGCCCAAACAGACCTCAGGTGGTAAATACATTTAATCAGACTATACATTCTCAATTTTGGTTTACACAGAATTTCTTCTGATCATTTCTGTTTGTGATCATGAAATAGAGTTGCTTTAATTGAAAAGTCCCAACAGAAAACTTGTTCAGCAAGTCTGTCATCAGGCATATTGATTCATCTATTCCATAGCTGCAAACATGTCACCCTTAGGTCTGCTCTTCACATGGCTCCCATCCCATGACACTACATACCATTTTATGCACACCCAGAAAACAGCCCATAGCTCTGTTCTGCTCTGCATCACATTTTGTTTGCTTAAAATAAGCCCAGACCAGTACACCATAACCTAAAATAGGACGGACAGAAGAATTACACGACTGTGTATAGGAGATAGCAATATATCTGTAAAAGGGTTTGGTTTATTTGAAGTGGGATTGTATGAGGTATCCACAGTCGGCGTATTACCCAGAGTAGATGGCAGTCAACACATCCCCAGTTTAGAGAAGCAGATAGTAATACCAGCACAGAAGATAAACAATGTACTGCTGTGGACAGGGTCAGCGGCAAAGCATATTTTAGCCACCTAAAAAAAATCAACACCAATTTAAGTGTACACTATATATACACTGATGGGAAACCGCTGTTATACAGTATAAGCCAAATGCTGCTCTCTTTAAACCAACCAAACTCCTTTGGCAAAATCAGTAATTTAACCTTGCAGAACGTGGGAGTTGCTGGTCTACCATTGCCTCAATCAGTTAGTCTGTGTCATGGCATAATTTCAGTGTATTAAAAGATTAGTTCACATTGAATGAAGTCACACAATAACAGAGACAAACTATAAGACTGAAGCAGGTAAAATTAGTGATTGTGCAAAAGGATTCTGGCTAAGCGAGAGAGAGAGAGAGAGAGAGAGAGAGAGAGAACTCATAAGTTGGTTTATTGTAGAAAAAGGTTGTCTGATGGCAAGGTAAGCATTACTTAAACTGATATTAATGTTTTAGGTAGATCTTTTTTAGGTGGTTTTGCAGCTGACCCTGTCCACAGCAGTACATCGCTTAATTTCTGTCCTGGTTCCCCTCTCTGTTTCTCCAAACTGGTGTCGACTGGCATCTACTGTAGGTAACACACTGACTATGGTTAAGTACCTCACACAGCCCCACTCCAAATAATCCAAACTATCCCTTTAAGTGTCCCCACGTCCTCACACTTTCCACGCTTCCTTTTATCATCAATCATCACTTGAGCATGGATTAGAGTATAACATTTGTGTGACGTGTGATGAATCTCACACTATTATATTTGTTTTTGTATGAATTTTTCCTCACAAATCGTTGTGTTCACTTCACATGGTTTTAAGTTGTGACTCAGATGGTGATAGGAAACAATCATTAATGATGAATATTTTAAGTAATTCAGAGAATTTTCCACACTAAGCAGCAGGCAATGAAGTCTTTGACTCTTAGATCATCAATACACACAGTTCTGGTGAAAGATATTTGCACTGAATTAATTTTAATAATTCTCTTTTTTTCTAATATTCTAGCACTTTCCAGATGTTGATGAAATTCTGATTACAGCTCCTCTCTACCCACTAGATTATCAGTAGACAAGTTTTACACTCAAATCAAATAACAACCTAAACCATTTCATTGTTCCTTTTGTGTAAAAGGTTGTCAGCATGAAGAATTTATCAAACCCTAAGCTCAAGAGATAGGCATCAATCTTTGTGATTTAAATT
>JAJHUR010129448.1:2890-14891 GCA_027495735.1 Lutjanus campechanus | reverse complement strand
TGCTGATATCTAGACATTATTTCATTTTATTTTATTTTATTTTAATTATTATTATGGTAAGTATTATGTTTTATATATCCTATGGAAGCTAAAAATTGTGCCATTTACTAAAACAGACACTTATTAATCAACATTTTTATGTTTTTCTTTTTGATTTTTGAAAGTTGTAGGACAGTTTATCACAACAGGTTCATGTTAAATAAAGACATGTTTAACTATATGGTCTATTTTAAATGATCTGTCAACAACCCTCCTGCAGCTCTCTGCCTCTACTTCCTTATTTTCGTTTTAACACCTCAAAATGTTGGTGTGACGTCCGGAGAACATTTCAGTGTCTGTTTGGTGCGTTTACGAACAGATCAGACAAATCCTACTGAGTAAAGAAAATTAATTTAAAGAAAATCTGTTGAAATGAAACCTGAAGAAAATGTTTATTACAGAAGCAACATTTCAGTGAGTCAGTGTGAATTATGGTTTATTTTTTATTTTGGGTTTTAATCAGAGTCTTGGTATGTTGTTCAAAGTAACCAGATAGAATCAGTTATTCACTAACAGGTCGGTAGGAGCTGTGCGCTCCACATGCTTGGACTTATTTTCTGTAACAGTTATTTTCTCAATTAATCCATCAGTTGTTGGGTCAATAAAATATCTGAAAATGGTGAAAAATGAATCCTGTCACAATCTTGTCAAATGAAAAATAATGGAGGGCACAGACGTACGACCGTGCGCTCCACCTGTTTTTCCCTCCTGATACCGATTCCGATACTTGTGCTGTGGGTATCGGCCGATACCAGTATGTTATAAAGAAATATGATACCACGCCTGCATGACTGTGATATGATTATCATTGTAGTAAGGCCTGGCTCAGGTTAAACACTTTGTAAAACACAAATAAACACAGCAAATTCAAGCCATTTATTTTTAAATAGAACAGTATAAAAAACAGCAGTGCAAATGCAATTTAACTAAATAAATTTAGGAATAATTATTTTTTAAAAATGAAAGTGCAGCCACAATATTTTTTAAATAAAAAGGGAATTTAAATAAAATAAATCGAGGAATATGTTGTTGTTGTTTTAAATTAAAGTTCAGACACAATATTGTAAAATGAAGGCATTTAAATAGAAAAGTATAAAAAACAGTAGTGCAACAGCAACCTTTGATTGATTTTGATTCTATTAATGCTACATTTGTAGAGTGATATTAGCTGCAAAAAGACATCCAGATATTTTTACTAAATATAGTAACAGTAGGGACAGAGAGGAGACATTAGTGGTGTTAACATCTTATGAATCTCATGTGTAAATGAGATCCTGTAGCCTGAATGAGAAACTGAACAAACCTGAAACTGTTTAAAATATTAGTATATTTGCAGTAAGATGATGAGCTGCTCTGCTTCATGTGAAGAGTTCTGTGGTTCTGATCAGTGTGTTTGAACAGCGATGCTCCGTGTTTCCTGCTCTCTCAGTCACATGATGTCTCTGTGGGTCACATGACGTCTGTGGGTCACATGACGTCTCTGTGGGTCAGACTCGTGTCTCTGTTCTCTGCTGTCAGACACGTTTTACATAAATGATTTGCAGCAGAGTTTCTCATCTTTCTTATAAAACACAAACTTATTCTACACCTGCGCGTTCTGAAAGTTTGGTGGTGCGACGCGGGACAATGTTTCTGTCGCTGTTTTCAGTGCGGTCTGT
The DNA here is from genome assembly GCA_027495735.1 of Lutjanus campechanus. Classification (NCBI taxonomy): domain Eukaryota; kingdom Metazoa; phylum Chordata; class Actinopteri; order Lutjaniformes; family Lutjanidae; genus Lutjanus; species Lutjanus campechanus. The sequence goes on along the minus strand of JAJHUR010129448.1, from coordinate 13,194 downwards.
TCTGAGCAGATGAAGAGGAGACGCAGGAGAAGGAGGAGAGGGGAGGAGCTTGTTTTGTGTGACTGCGGCTGCAGGCGTTCAGCGCGAGCGGTGCAGGCAGAGGCAGGAGGAGAGAGAAAACGGAGGAAAGTTAAAACGGCACTTCATTAATGCCAAAAATTAAACATATGCGCGCCTTTGGTATCGGATCGGCGCCTGGACTCCAGTACTCGCTGATACCGATGCCGGCATTTTCTGCAGTATCGGAGCAATTTCCGATACTGGTATCGGAATCGGAACAACTCTAGTTTGGACTTATTTCTCAACTAGTGATCAATCTGGCAATAAGTTTTTTCCACTAATCGATTAGTTGTTTGGTTCATAAAATTTCAGAAAATTGTGGAAAATTGATCCTCATCAGTTCTTCTTCATGTGTCTTTCTGTCCTCAGTGTCCTCCAGCTCCTCAGCCCTCACCCCGGGGGTCCGTCTCCTATCATACCCGTGGATATGGCCATGAGGATCTGCCTGGCCAGCTCTCCTCCTCTTCGCTCCTTCATCAGTAACTATGATGACCGCTGTTCTTCGTCGGCAGCCGCTCTGTTGAAGCGCTGCGAACCGCTACGACCCTGCCTGTCCTCCGACCGCTGCGGCGACGCCCTCAGCAACAACATCACCACGGCGACCTCAACGTCAGCGAGCCCAGAGCTCGGCAGCGACTCGGCGTGGCTGAAGAGGAAGAAGAAGAAGAAGAGCGTGGTGTTTGCAGACTCTCAGGGCCTCGCGCTCACCGCCGTCCACGTCTTCAACGAGGCTGAGGACTACGCGCTGACCGAGCTGCAGTTCCACCTGACAGAGATAGAGGGCGCCACAGCTGGACTACACCTGGGAGACAGCAAAGGTTAATGATAGTGAGAGCAGATAATTATTGATGACAGTAAACTTGTCATTTATGAGTTTTCTGTTCTGTAGTTCCAGCCTGTTAAGTTGACACCTTTGTTGTTTTCTTTGTCTTATTTTATAATAAATTGAATATTTATAAGTAATTTGGATTTTTTGACATCATGATGTCATGGTCATCAGTGATCGTCATTAATGGAGAAAAAAAAAAAAGCTTAATGAAGTTAAAAACAACAAAATAAAATCAAGATAAAGTTGTTTGATTTAAAGATGTTTGTGGGAGGCTGTTTGTAACAGAAAATGTTAGTGGAATATATTTTATGAAAGAAACAAATACATTTACATATAGCAGCAACAGACACATGCACAGCAGAGGAGCTTTCTGTAACAACAAAACCAGCTGAGCAAAAAGCAGCATGATGACCAACAACAACCTGCTACTCCGGTTGTTTAATTGACTGCAGAAGAAGCTGAATGTTTCTCAATATGACAACATGAGTCCAACATCGTCCCAGCCTGTGGGAGTGCAACAGATGCTTGCCACAGCCCTGCAACATGCTAACGCCCAGTACAACATGCTAATGCCTATTACAACATTGTAACAGCAAGTGCAATGGATTGACCTGCAAAATAAACAGTGTAGCAACATAAAAATCCATTGATTGATCTTTGAACTTTAATTTTGAAGCGAAGCCCTCGTTAAAGTGGTTAAATTAGCGCACACATCACAGTTTTACATCAAAAATAATGTTCATCTACTGGGTCTTCACTTTTGGGAGTAATCTGAATTAACCCGAGATGGAGTGAGCAACAAACAATGTAACTTGAAATCTGTTAACGAATCGAATGAACCAAATTTAGATTAAGACAGTTGGATGTTGTTAAAGATTTAGTTGGTGCTATGTTTTTTTTAATACAAACTGACCTCTCTCCCTTATCTTCTTCCATCATCCAGATGCAGATTGTGGTCCATGTCTGGTTCTGGACTTCATCCAGCCAGCTGCAGACTACTTGGACCTGAGGAATCGGCTCAAAGCCCAGCAGGTTTGTCTGGAGACCTGTTCTGTCCAGGAGCATCTGATTTCAGGCACCATTCAGGTCCGAAACCTCTCCTTTGACAAATCTGTCTCTGTCCGGATCACCTTTGACTCGTGGTGCTCCTTCCAAGACGTTCCATGTCTGTATCTAAACAACATCTATGGCTGCCCCGACATGGACACCTTCTCCTTCTCTGTCCCAATACCAGAAGTCCTCGAACCCTCCAACACGGTAGAGTTCTGCATTCAGTACCAAACAAAGGACCACACCTTCTGGGACAACAACCTTGGGAACAACTACCGGCTGACGGTCGTCGACCTGAACGGCAGCACTGAGAGTACCAGTGGGCTGGAGATCCAGAGAGACCACGGTGGAGAGAAGATGGAGTTTGATCCTTTTGGAAGTCCCAGGACATCAGCAGGGATCTTTCCTGAGTGGCAGAGCTGGGGTCATGTTGAGACCAGTGCCCCCTACTGGTGAGACCACCAGAGGACATGTTCTTAATGTTGCACTCACTCTGTGATTTTGTTCCCAAGATGTAAGAGATTCACAGGACCCTCACACGAGCACTGAAATGCCACGTTATATCCTCTGGAGGTTATCCAGACGTGTTAGTAGGAAACACTACAAACTGATCTCACTGGAGTCACTTTAGCTGCCCTAACATGAATTATTTAGAGTCTGACGTCTGGATTCTGTCTCAGAAGGACTCAGGACAACAACCAGTTTAATGTCAGATGATCAAAATGTCTTGGCTCCATACTTGGATGAACGAAGCGCCAGAATCAGACCAAATGGTGGGAGGTGCAAACACTGGGCTAGAACTGGCATCTGCACCCCAACAAACAAATACCTCAGACTAATTTTCCTAATCTTCACAGGTCTGTAGACCACAGTATGAATGCAGTCAACGGCGATCTGAAGGAACCTTTTAGTTCCTTGAAAAGTAGTTCCTGGGACTAAAAGTTCCAAGCACTTTGGTTGGAAACGTGGCTTTATATAAAGATGGACAACATGAGAGCTCCCCAAAAGTGAAGCCAAAACATCTTGGACCAAACAAAAAAATCAAATTGCGTGTCAAAGAAGTATTTCCCAAATGACATCACCAGAACAAGATGGCAGCGCTCATATCTGTGACATTTTTCCTTCATTTTTGTACAGTGGGAGGAAGTGGAGATGCAGTTTCCATCTTTATTTACAGTCAGTGGTGCCGACACTCAGCCACAATTGACCGGAATTTACAGGTGCTTTGTGAAAGCATCCCAAGCATTCAAAACTTTGCAAGGCATCAGAGAGCTTCAACTTTTCAAATATGCAAGTATAACAATGAACTAAGTAGCATAAAGATATTCACAAGAGAATCAGGAGTCATAAAGGCTTTTTAAAAGCATCCAAGGGATTTGGTCACTCCTGTAAGACTTTGGCAGTCTCACACGGATTCATAAGCGCTTTTTTAAAGCTTCCCAAAGATTCCATGAGGGGTCAAGGCCTGACGACTGTTTCAGAAACCCCCAAGGCTTCATTATGATTTTTAAAACTTCACAATGTTTGACTTCACGAGGCTTCATTCACCATAAGGAGGAGGTTCTGCTGTTTTTGACGTTGGAGCTCCAGAAGGATGGTTGATGATTCCAGAAGGATTTATATACGTTTGGGTCCAAGGATGTGACATGTTCCTCAGCTCTTTTGGATTGATTTTTCATGTGGTTTTCTCTTAATTTCCTGCATTTTCAAGTCCAGACCTCCTTCTCCTCCTCCTTTCTTTTCCACCATGATAGCTGATTCATTCATTCTCAACAGAAACATTTCGGGACATCCCAGTCCTGGACCAGCTCTTAGAGAAGACCAGCAGCATGGATTTAAGTCCTGAAATACCTGAAACACTGTGATCCAAAACGCCTGAAACCAGTTTGACAGGTGGACTGAATAATGAAAACCCTCCTGCAGACTCTGGTTTAAGGGTGTGACACAGTGGTGAATCCTACTTGCCTGCTAAACCTTGATGCCTTCAGGCTTAGTCCGCCTTTGATTGATCCCAGCCTTGTGTTTGAACTTGGCTGAATCCAAATGTCCAGACTCTCTGTGAACTTGAGATGGATTATACAATTAAGATCTCCAGTTTAGTGATAACCCTGGCCACTATGACTCTCCAAATCTATGATTCAATTCAATTTTTCAATTTCAAGCAAATGTTCTTGCATTGACGACTCTGCCATTGTTAAACTACCGAGTCTTTATTTGTAAACATCAACAGACTTTTGGTTTTATACATATGAAACTGTCAAATTTTTGGCCAAGATTAAAATCTGAAGTCTTGTCTCAGAGTGCTGCAGACCCATGAGGGTTCAGTCCAGAAGGGGATATTTGGATTCAGCCCAACCTGAAATGTGTGTTTGGGGTCCTTTTCAGATTCAGTAGAAATGTCTGTGCTCCTGAAAACATGTTTGGTAGGTCAGTGATTTGAAGAGGTTTACACCAAGAGAATGAGCATCTGTTTTGAATTGAAACAAACAGACCAAAACTCAGTGAAAAGAACCTGCACTTTAGTTGATATTGTCCTTTGAGTTCTGCTGTTAGTGGGGAAACTGGTGTTGTCGTAAATTATTGTATTACAGGGCCATAACAAGAACATGGGTGTCATGACCAAACGACAGCTTAGAACCCCTCAGTTACTTTGTGGTTTTATCCACACCACCTAACTATGCACAAAAGGGGCCTCTAACATGGAAAGAAAGCTAACTTTTCTGTTTTGACACACTTATGACCTTTTCCCACCAATATGGAACTGGTTCCAGTCTGGTTCACGCACCTTATTTTGAACAATGCTGAGCACTGTGACAAAAAGATAAATTGGTTTCAGAGCTAGAAAAGCAGGTTCCCAGCAGGTTTTCCTTGACCTGAAGTATGAACTGAAGTGTCATGATTTACAGGTCGTTGTGTACTGCCCTCTGTTGATTGCGTATCCTATGTTTTACAGTGGTTCTGCCTAAAAGTGGAAGTGCAGGTTGGTTTGCAAGATGGCACCAAGGTTCCAAGAATCTTGAACAGAACTGGTTCATGAGCTCATTTGGTGGAGAAGGTACCAGTGTCGGTCTTGTAGGGCTCTGACTTTCCTGGATCTGTTGGGACTGACTTGTCTTGGTCTCACAGAGCTCAGACTTGTTTCAGTTTTGTGGGTGTCTTGTCTTTGACTTGTGTCTATCTCTTAGAGGTTTTTTTTTTTTACTTGAACGTATCTCTTTGGACTTGAGAGATGGACATGGACTTGACTCTTCTGAGTTTTGACTTGCACTTCTTTTTAATTGGATGTCTCTTGGGGGATTTTTGACTCTGACTTGTTTCTGGGACTCTGGAATTGGACTTGGACTTAACTCTTGGGAATTTGACTTGGACTTGTTTATGACATCAATCAGAAAGTACACAAACATAGAACATGACCCAGGTTGGAAAATACCGGAACTTCCCTTTTAAATAAGCTGTTCTTTGATTGGTCCACAGTTTGAGCTGTGTGGGGTCACAGTCATCAGTTGCCAGGCAGATTTCAGCATTACCATGATTGACTGTTTAATTTAATTAAATCACAGCATTCAGCTCATACAAACTGTCACCACTGTTTTTACTGTCATGTTGGTGTTTTATTTCTCGAGTCATGTTAATGCAGCACAAAGAGGAAGTTGAAGGTAGAGGTCAAAGGTCACATGCCAGGTATCTTTTTTCTTTCTTTTTTCCCCTTCACGTTAGCCTAAAAACACTCCTGTTAGCATGTGGTTATGGTGTTGTCCTGGTAGCGGGTAGTTAGTGACCCTAGTTGTTATGTTCTCGTTGTCATGGTAACTGCTGTAGTCGGAGAGCTAAAGATAACCCTGTACTGTCAGCTCCTGTAGCCATACCAGTTTAAAGCCTTTAAGCTAATCTAACACACACTTCCAGTGCTCTTACCGTGTGTGTGTGTGCGTGCGTGTGTGTGCGTGTGTCGGTTGGTGTACAAAGCATGTGACAGGAAGGTAAATGTGAATGTTTTTAAACCGAATGAGGATGTTGAATGTAGTATTTTGATGATGTCTCAGGAGTTGAGATGTTTGGCTGCTGGCGGCTTCATGTTGCGTTCAAGTCACATCAGATTTAATGTAAATAACAACTGTAGACCTCAAAAACACCTGGTGCCTTGTAGTGATGATGACGCTGAGTTTTCTGCACATATATGTATAATAGAACCTAGATAGTGTATTCCCACTCAGCCTTGCCTCCAGTTTTTTCCCAGTGGCCACTCATGGTATTGCAGTGAAAAATTCCCCTGCAGCCCAAAAAGCATTTTCCCCAGATGCCACCAGAAAAACCTCTACATTCTGCGGAAGTAATCCCAGAAGCTAGAAAACCTTTTTGGGGAATGCACCAGGCAAGCAGCTCTCAGTTAACTTAATGGGCGAAAAATATAAATGTATTATTACAGGGTTTCTTGGTGGATAGGTATCTTTAGCTTCACTGCTAAAGTAGCTAACCATTACTGTTAGCGGCTGATATCAGACAACAAAACTGTCTGGGAAAACAGTACAGAGGTCGTTTACAAATTTTCCTGATGGACAGATAGCATTGCTTGTTGCTAAAGTAAGTTAGCTACCCTGTAACTGCCGTTAGGTCAGTTAGCCATTACCGAGGTGCCAGGAGCCAAACCCAGCAAGGAAAACCACTTTAGTACTGTGGCCTATTCCCTGTCGTCAACCTGTTGTCCAGCTGTGTTCACCGGGAGCTCTCAGTCCAGGAAGAGTTAGCTAAAGGGAACACTCTCCTCAACACATCCATGGAGCGCTTTAGCTGCATGGTGGCAGAGGGCGTAACACACAGAACTATTGGCTACTGTAAACAACAATTAATGTCTGTGACAAGTCCCTCCCTGGCTGCCTGTTTCACAGGAAACGTGTAGGCAGTAAGTAGCTCTCTGCTAGCTGTTTCATGGAGACTTTAGAATAGCAAAACATTTCTGCCAGAAAGCCCCTGAAGGCTAACTTCTCCCACGTGCACATCTTGCTCCGTGTGTTCTGTGTTGATCGATACTGTATTTGACTCTCCAGACCACCAGGTGGTGCCACTTTAGCTACAATGCTAAAGTTGCTCACAGTAGACAGCATTTTTCTAACAAAGCTGCATCCAGTTGATATTTCATCAGGTGAATCAACACTGATTGGCTGCTCAGAGCAGCTCGGGTCAAAGGTCATAAAGTTGAAGTTTCAGCGAGAACTGAGTTGTAGTTTGGTCTATATTCCGACGTGACTTGAACGCAACACTTCAGCCAGCCCCCGGCAGCCACAGTTAGCTTGTGCTAACTTAACAGATGCGATTAATGGCATTTAACTAGGAAGCTAGCCGGCTGCTAGCATTAGCGGGCATACTGTAGCAGGCTGTGTTGTAAAGTGCAATGTAGCGATGATGTCATGATGTTCTGATGTAAACAGGAAGTGATGTAAGCAGGGAGTGAGTGACTGTTCCTTTTGTATGTGTCCTTTCAAAATAAAATTCTAATGTTTATAGTGTTTAAAGTTTTTGTTTCTCTTTCCAAACTGTGTGATGGACAAAAGAAGACATTTGAAGACGTCATCTTGGACTTTAGGAAACACTAAACCAAACAACTGATCAATTAGTGTAAAAATCATTGCCAGACTGATCACTAGTTGAACAATAATTAACAGTTAAAAGTGGAGAAGGTTTGATAGTTGACGTTGCAGCAGCAGCAGCAGCAGCAGCAGCAGCAGCAGCAGCTCTGTGCTGCACAGACAGATGGATGATAAAAGGGTGAAGCTGAGTTTAAAGCAGCAGCAGCAGCAGCAGTGATGCGACAGGAGCTGATGTGAGCTGACGGAGCGGCAGAGACGGAGATGATTAACATTCTTCTTTTTATCTGTCAGATTAACGTCCAGCTGACTGAGTCAACAGTGAACACGTGAGAGCAGAGCAGGAATCTGAGTGATCACGGAGCTGGAACTAGAACTCACACACAGACACACAACAGAACATTCAACAAACGGTCACAGAACCAAACTCCAAACAAGCTGGGACGTGAAAAATGTAAATAAAAACAGAATGCAATGATTTAATACTTATCAACCCACAGGAGAACCTCTTTTGGTTCTACCCACATCCCAACATAAACCAACTGGGAAAGGTTTCATCCAGAACCCACTATGAGAGGTTCTACAAAGAACCCTTCACTGGTGTAATGGTTCCACCCAGAACCCTTTCTGGGGAACCCTTCCACCTTCCCCAGGTGCTAACAAGAACTCACTCAGGGGGGTCTACCAGTAACCTTTTTGTATTTCAGGGGTTTTATCTAGAACCCTTTTATGTAACGATACAAAGAACCACAAAGCTGAGGAACCCAGCTTGTCCCCATATGAGAACCCTTCTTGGTTCCTGGTAGAACATTTTTATAAAGGTTCTATTTAGAACCCTTTCTTAGAGTTCTACCTAGATCCCATCATAAAGGGTTTTACCTAGAACCAGCTGTGAAAGGTTTCATCCATCTGAGTCCCCTATGAGAGGTTCTGCAGAGAGACATTCCATGGTGTAATGGTTCCACACAGAACCTGTCCACCTCAGCCTTGGGGTTCAACTGATAACCTTTTTATGTTCCAGGATTTTTATCTAGAACCGACCTCGGGGGTTCTGCCAAGAACACTATGATGATACAAAGAACCGTTGACCAACTGGTTCTAAAGAGAGCTGTCAGTGGAACAGTGGGTAGAACCTGATCCCTGACAGAGTCTCTGCAGTCCATGGTCGTTCAGCCTCTCTGTCAGATTATACAGTTATGTAACAGGAAGTGACCTCACACACATGAACTCTCCATACATGAAGATTAAAACCAGGCTGCTGACATCATCAGGTCACATGACTCCACGTTCCTAACAGGGAACTTTCTTCTGAAGTCTGAAGTTCAAAAATTAAATCTGTCTCAATCTAGTCAACTGAAGAACAAGTCCAAACATGTGAGAACAGGCGGAGCAGACAGACGTACACCCACCTGTTCTCGCCTGTTCCCGCCTGTTTTCGCCTGTTCTCGCCTGTTTTCGCCTGTTTTCATTTGTTCTCGCCTGTTTTCGCCTGTTCTCACCTGTTTTCGCCTGTTCTCACCTGTTCTCGCCTGTTCTCGCCTGTTCTCGCCTGTTTTCGCCTGTTCTCGCCTGTTTTCGCCTGTTTTCATCTGTTCCCGCATGTTCTCGCCTGTTCTCGCCTGTTTTCGCCTGTTCTCGCCTGTTCCCGCCTGTTTTCGCCTGTTCTCGCCTGTTCCCGCATGTTCTCGCCTGTTTTCATCTGTTCTCGCCTGTTTTCGCCTGTTCTCGTCTGTTCTTGCCTGTTCTCGTCTGTTCTCGCATGTTCTCGCCTGTTTTCATCTGTTCTCGCCTGTTTTCGCCTGTTCTCGTCTGTTCTTGCCTGTTCTCGTCTGTTCTCGCATGTTCTCGCCTGTTTTCATCTGTTCTCGCCTGTTTTCGCCTGTTCTCGTCTGTTCTCGCCTGTTTTCGCCTGTTCTCGCCTGTTCCCGCCTGTTCCCGCCTGTTCTCGCATGTTCTCGTCTGTTCTTGCCTGTTCTCGTCTGTTCTCGCCTGTTCTCGCCTGTTTTCGCCTGTTCTCGCCTGTTCTCGCCTGTTCTCGCCTGTTCTCGCCTGTTTTCGCCTGTTCTCGCCTGTTCTCGTCTGTTCTCGCCTGTTCTCGCCTGTTCTCGCCTGTTTTCGCCTGTTCTCGCATGTTTTCGCCTGTTCTCGCATGTTCTCGTCTGTTCTTGCCTGTTCTCGTCTGTTCTCGCATGTTCTCGCCTGTTTTCATCTGTTCTCGCCTGTTTTCGCCTGTTCTCGTCTGTTCTCGCCTGTTTTCGCCTGTTCTCGCCTGTTCTCGCCTGCTTTATCTGCGGTTCACCTCAGTTGTTTCAGGACACGTTTCACATCCAGACTGAGAGACGACTGTCCCCGCCCCCCCAGGAGACAGGACTGAGGAGACAGGCAGGACAAAAGCTCCCAGCAGAACCACTGTGAGTGGCTGCTGTTATATAAGGCCGGGAGAACCCTCACATTACATAACACACATACACTCTCACTCCGTCAGTGTGTGTGTGTGTGTGTGTGGAGGCTTCACCACATCAGGCCTCATGCAACAAACCATTTATGAGCAGACTGTTATTTTTGTTCATGTCCAGTATTTGTTCTCACTTTGTTGGTGCTCACTGATACCAGGAAGGAACCCAAGAGTTCTTGAGAACTGGGACAAATCAAGAAAAAAAATACTTTAAGGATTATTAATATCGATCCTTTTATTCCCTTTTTAGTCAAAGTGGATCCTTTTATGATTTATTTGAAATATGTCATTTCTTGTGTTGATACGTGTTCTTCACCTTTTTTAACAT
>JAJHUR010129446.1:0-22675 GCA_027495735.1 Lutjanus campechanus | reverse complement strand
AAGTTTGAAGTATCACGTGTTTCTCATGTAATTTTCTTTCAATAATGCTTTGTTTATGGGTCCACTACATCCTAATAATTTCCCACAAAAGGAAATTTATACATTGTTGATTTCCAGAGGAATTTCCTTGAAAAAACTCAATTTAGACCCAAGTATCATTGATTATTATTTATGATTGGAGACTTGATCGTCCATAGATGCTTTTCATAAATGTTATCTTTTGCAAAACAAAAATCTCATATTTTGCATGTCTAGACCTGCTCTATACTAATTCATTGAATGAAGTTTACACTAGCAACTCACTGGAAGTATAATAGCCTAATTGAATAACAATTGAAAGTGTACTACCTGAACACTTTTACTGAAATGAATCACTTGTAATAGTCGTAATTGTGAGATTAAAAATCATAATTGTGAAATAAAAAAGTTGAAATTATGATATTAAATCATAATAATGAGACAAAAAGTCTATTTTTATCTCTCTTTATCTCAACTTTACTTTTTCCCTCCATTATGACTTTTAATGTCATAATTTTTATTTATTTTTTTAATCTCATAATGACCTTTTATATCATGAATTTGTTTTTTAAATCTCATTATTACTTTTTATTTCAGAATTGCGATTTTTTAAAATCTCATAATTATTCTCAATCTCCTCATTTCGATTTATCATAATATGACTTTTAATTCCGTAATTAATCATGGCCTTTTTTCTTTTTTGGTGGAAACGATCTTCTATATGTCCACTTTAGATAGAGGATTTAAATAATATCTGTAGATATCATGGTGAAGGACAGCCTCTGGATCAGGAAGAACTACAACTTCCATGTGTTGTGACGCCCCTGTTTTCAGCCAATCACAGCTCTCCGCTGTACGTGTTGTTTTGAAGGAAGTCCGTATGATGTTTTGGAAGTGCCATACCACGTGGAGGCACGAGGTAACTTCACTGCGGCATTAAAGCGTCTTCCTGCACATTGTCCGACACACTTACGGCTTCTTTCAACACCTGTTGGGTTTGAGGAGCACAAACAGTCGAGCAAGAGATGTCAGCGGGAGGTCAGACCACCAGGAGCCGGGATATCCCGGCCGTCAGGCGGATCGCCATCCACGATGCTGCTCACTTGCCCCAGGACTACTCCACGACTCCCGGGGGGACCATGTTCAGCACCACGCCAGGAGGTATAACTGGGGCATGAATTAGAAAAAAAAAAAAATCAACCTTAAATCTCGGGAATTATAAACCAAAAAAGTCAGTAATAACAGGAAAAACAGAAGTAAAGAGACACGTAGAGATGTGAAGACACGCGGACAAGTAAAAGGTCTGTAAAATGAGAAGGAACAGGTTTAAACGGACACTTAAAGGGACAGTAGAAGATCCTGCAAGGGAGTCAAGAAGAATACATGTTGATCTGGAGACAGGTAGTGTAGTGGAAATAAGTTATGATTTAGGAAGTTGCCAGATGTTACTGGAGCTAGAGCTGCAATGATTAATCGATGAGTAGTTAACTATTAAATTGTGTGAAACTATTAAACTATTTTGATAACTATTAAACTATTTTGATAATCTATTTATCGGTTTGAGTCATTGTATGAAAAAAAATAAGTCAAACTTCTCTGTTTCCAGCTCCTTAAATGTAAATATTTTCTGTTTTTTCTTCTTTATTTCTTCTTTATGACAGTAAACTGAATATTTTAAGGTTGTGGATTAAACAAGACATTTCAGGAAAGACTAATCAACATTTTTAGCATTTTCTGACATTTTATAGACCAAACAACTAATCGAGTAATTTGGAAAATAATTGATAGATTAATCAACAATGAATATTATCAGTAGTTACAGCCTTTGTTTTTTGGTGTCTCTGTGTTGCCATTTGGCAAAACTTTAAAGTGGTTAGTTTTAAATTTTAAGATTACACCTTGGTTTTAATTTTGTTTGTCTATAAAGACAAAGTTAATACTAACAACCATCAAAACATCTTTTAATATCGTTTGTATCACTTTATTTGTGTGCATAAGACTGAAATAACACTGTCATAGCCATGACACCTGTCATTAACATGAAGGAATCTTTATGAACATTCACGACTGTTGCTGTTAAGTCATTTTTAATGAAAAGTTGACATCATTTGGGATGTTTGTTTGATTTTGTTAATGACATCTATTGTAATACTAACATTATTATGTCACTTATGATGTAATGATATTTTAGCATAATGCACATATTTTTGCATACATTTTCTATTTATTATCATTTCTCTATGCTTGTATCTATTTCTGTTCTTGAATGGGAGAAATGGTAAAAATGACCCAGTTCCTCCCCCTGGGGTCAATCAGGTATTTCTGATCCTGATTTCTGATTCTGAACCCTGACTTTGAATTAAAAATGACATAATTAGCAGTAATAGACATTCAGAAATAGTCCATGTTCATGACAGTTAGTGTGATCATGTCATAGTTTTTGACAGTGTTATATCAGACTTATGCACACCCCTTCAAATAAAGTGGAACCATGTAATTTACATGTGCATTTATTGTGGCATTAAAACAGTTAAATCCGTTTAGAGAGCCAGACTGTGCTGCAGGTCTTGTCCACAGTTCTGTTATGTTGTCCTGTTAATGTTTGACAGTGTTGGTGCTGCATGGAGGCTAAAGACCACCAGTTAACAGAGAAACTTATTAGAGCCGTCTTCTGCACCCAAATCATACAGTCTACAAACTGCACAGTCCTTTCACTGTACATGTGTTGTTTCCTGTGTATATAAAGTGACTGTTTGGTCTGCATGTATTGTCTGTGTTCAGACAGACAATCTGCAGCATGTCATGATCCTTGATTAATAGACCAATAGAATGAAGAAGTTGCTTTAATGTATTATTTTCAGCTTCTTCACAGTTATTTCTTAATTTATGCAAATGGAGAAAGTCAGTACAGAGACATTATTCATGCATTTTCATTTCAGTATAATTTCATGTGTGTCTGATGGTCACCTGGACTCTGCACTTGTTTCAGAAAGTTTAATGTGACTAAACATTCATTCATTTAAGCACAGCAGACTGCTGTGTTCAGTGTCAGTAGGCTGTAGCTACAGATTACTTGCACAATCAAAGACTAAATGGTCAAATACAGGCCTCTACTCAGTCATATCCTATTTATAGTCTTGTTATTACAGCAGGCTGTTGTTGAACTCCAGCAACATGTTTACTAGATGTGAGCTCCACTGTGTCACTCTGGTTTAATTAAATAGGAGAAAAGGGGAGCTAATAATTATCTTATATAGTACAATGACCTGTTAACTATACACACTATTTTAGCTTTCTTCAAACAAAAAAAACTGCATAAAATATTAACTGATTTACAAAATAGAATAACTTCTTATATCAGTAGTGCTCTACAGCAACTAAAGGGTGAAATCAGTAAAACATTGAGTAAAACATTGAATAAATGGGCCAAACCCATTTATTCAATGTTTTACTCAAACAGCTAAAACTTAAGATCTTGAGAAATGTCCAGTATGGCGGTAAAAGTAAAGCAGGAAATGTTTTCCCTCTGTAGTTGTGAGAAAGGTGACACAGAGTCCAGATGTCCATTGCAGCTGATACTGTGTTCTGTTCCCACAGTACCAGGTGAGACACATTTACACAGATAAAACAGAATCGGGTTAGTGAAGGTGTGTCGATGTCAAAAAATAGGGCATTGCTCATGGGCATGTGTGGACATGTATACAGAAGAGCCGCACTCAGGAAAACCACTTAAAAAGGGTTCTCACAGGGATGAAGTAGATCTAAATAATATGAAACTTCATTTTATTTTATCCTTTTTTAAAAATATTTATTTCTTTTGTCTTTTACTATGAGGTTGTCTGCTGAGTTTTGTTAAATTTTATTAAATTAAATTAAATGGTTGAAAAGGGGAGCACGTTTTTTTTGTTGTTGTTTTTTGTTTTTTTTGTTGTTGTTTTTTAACTTATTTTGTTTTATTTCATTTTTAAAGCTATGATATTAAACTTTTTGCATATTTTGTATGTTATATATTTTGTTGAGTTTCCAATAATGAACAAACTCAGAGAAATGCAAAAATTATTCAAGGTAACGGTGTGTTTCCCACCAGCTGCTAGTTGCTATAATTCCTGGGAAAACAGGATAGGTCGGGAACGTTCAGAGAGTCAGAGCAAACGTGACGAAACATGACTAAACATAATGTCAGTAAAACTTTTATGCATTGCCTTGTCCTGGAACATGATTTCTGCCTGAGTCATGTCAGAGAGATTGTCCTTTATTATTGTTATAATGAGAGAGACCCCTAGTGGCAGAATGTATCTTACAAGTTTAAGTGAAACTGACACAAGCGTTTATCGGGGTTATTTGCAGTGGTAGGGAAGCCAAAGCAAAACCTTTGGTATTAGTATCAACAATATGAACACAGCTGCTGCAAATATTGATCATCATAGATGTTGAAATTTGACTATATTGTTACTTTTTTAGCATGACAAACTATTGACAGTTCTTAACTTGAGTTTCCTGTGCTGCTGTCACCTGCAGGTACCAGAATCATCTACGACAGGAAGTTCCTCCTGCAGTGCCGGACATCTCCTCTGACTCGTACGCCTCCCAACCTGCCCGACATCCCAGGAGTCACCAGCCCGCTCAAACCCGACTCCTCCAACGACACGAAGCAGCCTGAACAGTCAGTCAGCAATAACGCCGACCGCAACCTGCATACAGAGGAGAACGCAGGTAAATGTGTTTGAGGGAGAGATGAACCGCAACATGTTTCATGCGTTTCTGTAACTGTCTTGCTTCCCTCTACTCAACTGAACTGTGTGTTTTCTTTTTCTAGACGATGCCCAGTTTGAAATGGACATTTGAAGAGAGGATAACAAGGAAAAGGATCATTGCTCTTTTGTTTACTGGGATAAAAATATCAGGTGATATTAGAAGCCTAGTCTTACTAAGCTGTGTAATCCACTTTCAGATTTGTTCTGAAAGCAAGATGGCATTTTTTTGTAATGCTTAATATACGTTAAAACGTTATACTCTTATGAAACAACAGTAACTGATGCATACAATTATTCTTTATTTTGATGAGCATTTGACTTTGTATGATGTGTGAGACATTTGACATGTAAATCAAAGTCTTGTGAAAATTAAACTTAATATTTTATGTGATGATGATTGACAATTATAATTACTCATTTGATGACTCTAAACACATCTTAAAATTATTCAGTGCTGTATAAATAAATTAATGAAATTATTCTGCTGTATTGAGTAAAGCAACAGTCTTAGAGCTAACAACATTTTTGGGAATCTTGTCTATAAATCTGCAATAATAGTTTTTTTTCCCTGCTGCCACTGCAACAGAAACAAAGTGTAAACTCAACTCAGTGACATTTAAAAACCTTCATATAGCAAATTTGATAACAAAAAAATGCAGCAGATACAGAGCAACATTAGCATTCATTTGGAGGCATGTATGAATGTAAGTCCAATATATTCTTCCTTTTTTTTGGGTGGGGGGGTCTTCACAAACTTTTGAGTGAGAAAAATGTGTGTCTCTTTAATTGCTTAATGCTACACTATGATCACCAGCTAGCTAACTTTGTGGTCTGCTGTTTGGTGGTGGTCGCAGCATGTAGGATGGGTCTTTCATGCTTTTTTTTCTGGAAAATCAAAGTGAGTTAACTATCACAGCAAAGTTTGAGGTCATAAAAGTGAAACAGTGAGCTCTGAAAGATGCTGATACACCCAGTAGTGTTGAGGGGAACTGTAGCAGACTGTCCTGGGCGGCCTTATTGAAAAGCTCTTTTGCTGCAGTGGGTAAGTGAACCAAAAGTACATATGCCAAACCAAACAGTCAGTCTTCATTCTTGAAGTATTTTTTTGTCGTAAAGCTGAACACAGATTTGTTTTTCCCAGGACTGGTCAGTCCTACTGTGCCGTGATTGACTAGTACTTGTTGCCTGGTGTTAGCTCTGAGCGCAAGTCTCACCCAACCAGTGTTGTCAAATCTACGATAGTTATCGTATTTGTATCATAATTTCAACAGTTGTACAATATATGATTAAAAAGGCTGGCTGTACGTCAATTTTGCCATTTCAATTAACCCACCCCGAAACCTTGTTTGCGATTTTAGAGCAATCAATCAAATCAGCAACACTAATCATACCTCACAGGAGAATTGCACTGATCAAACAGCTGGTAAAGCAGTGATGTAGTGTGTAGATCTGGGGCTTTTGTTTTGACGGGGAAGAACAGATTGAGTGATTGTGTAAATGGTCTGCTATTGACCGTATGAAGGGATACACAGTAGCTGTCTTGTTCAGATGATGGAGTCTCCATGTGCAATGGTGCACGTGGCGTAGTTTTGCCTGTTAATGTAGTATCCCTGCCATTTTCAGTAGATAAAATACTTTTTTGTTAAAAAAACAAAAATTGAAGTCCCAGTTTAATATTGGTGTTATTTTCCATCTGGTAACACTGCTCTGTGAGTAAACGTGTAGATATTGGCAGTTGAAAGAATATTAGAAAAGGAGGTTTGTAGTGGATGAATGGGTCAAACACAAGTGTTTCCCTCAGGACACTGACGTTTGTGTCCCATGTGATGGGACAAAATGTCACTGGTGACTTTTTACTTCTCTTTTTTTTTTTTTCAGTTTTCAATCACAGTTTTGTCAGGTGTATGCACCAAAACTACTTAGGTTTAGCCAAGAAAACTAATTAGGTTTTTGGCTATCACAAAGATCATCAAGGCAATGAGCACTAGCCAATCACAGCACAGTGGGACAAGGTGGAACATTGTGAGAAAATGGGTGTTTCTTCCTGTGCTTCTCCTGCTAAAACAAGTCATAAAGTCTTTTCCCCTTACTTAGCCGAGGTTTATCATCACAAGTCTTTTTTTACCATAAAAACTTAAAGGGAAATCAGCAGCATAATTTAAATTTTTGTATAAACAATAAAAATAAAAACAATCAAACACTTAATTCAAGATAAGAAATAATTTATTGTATTACTGTACATAGCAAACATACACATGGATCAATGTGACCCAAACATTTCAATAAAGTTAAAGCGCTTATACCAACCTGACATTTGTCATTTCAATGGCATTAAAAATTCAGTCTACAAGCATAAAAAGAACAGTTTGTACAACTGTTTTTGTGAATATTCTGTAGTGCTTCAGTCAGTGACCATATTGCATTTGTGTCATCTTGATTGGATCAATCCGTTACCATAATCAATCCTTAAACGTGAATTATACTTCAGCACAATTTAGGCCACATAATTTCATACAAAAAGTACCAATAATTTATAACTCTTCATTTTTGAAGTCCATAATTTATAGAGTTGTGTCCAGGATATACCGTAGTTTCCCTTCTTCCATGCATCGCAGCAGTAGCCTCTGTCCCTGGACGTATCTGTAAAGTGCCTGTGGACATCCATCCACTTTGTGCCTCTGTGTAGCTCAGGTCTGTGGCTGTAGACTCCTGTGGGCCTACGCCACAGTGGCTCCAGTCTCTCTGGCCTTCAACCAAAAGGTTTTCAGGTCTTTGGCTCAGTGGCAGCCACACTCCTCCACCACCATGTTCTCGTGGTGCTTCATGACCATCTGGCCATTCTCGTAGTACAGCATGGAAAGCGGTGCCAGGCGTGTTGGCACACAGGACAGACATGGCACCTTGTCCGGGTGGTGAAGTTTCAGCAGGCTCTGGAGAGAGAAAGAGAAGAAAAATGACTGATTAGAACATATGTCTTCAGAATATAAATGCATTATTAAAGGGTATATCTTGTTGCAGCAAATACTGTACATTAAAAGTAAAGAAATTCAGTCTTACCTGCATGTATGCATGGTTGGTTGGGGTGAAGGTCTCATCCACTGGTGTAGGACAGCTCCCTTCACAGCGGTAGGCGTTGTACCGCTTGGGATAGACAATCCAGTCGCTCCAGCCGAGCTTCTCGAAGTCCACCCACATGTCCACCTTCCTGCAGAGAGGACCCTTCGTCTCCTCGTTTGCAGGCTTGCTTGCAGCAGCCACTCTCTGCCTGTGCTGTTGGGTCTGGTGGTGCCTCCTAGACCTGCGGCTCCTCGTCCTGGAACCAGAGCTGGCCACCACTCGCTCCCTGTCCAGGCTGACATACTTGGAGTGCTCGGCTGTGCGGATGAGCGTTGGCATCTGCTGGCCGCTTGGATTCTGCCTGGAGAAGACCACCATCATGACACGGTTTGCTGTAGGGTGTTGGAGTCCCTCCTGCTCTTCCCCCTCCTTCACCTCAATCTCCTCCTGCTCCGTCTGCTGTGTGGTGTGCTCTTGCTGCAGCCAGCGACGGAGCATCTCCGTCACGTTGAACACCTTCCAGGAAGAAGGGGAGACCATGGAACTGGGATGAGCTCTCAGGCGGCCCAGGAACAGGCTGCTCTCTTGGCCACTGTGGGAGTGGTAGATGTCGACCGAGGCTCTGGAGGACTCTGCGAAGGCAGGCAGGCGGATGCGGAGTTCAGCCAGTTGAACATTGTCACTTGCAGACATGGAGGACATGTCAAAGGTGACGGACCACCTCTTGCCATTCTGCTGGCACCCTAAAAGAGTAAATAAAAATTGTTAGCATCATTAATGACTTGTATAACACACTTGTCGTTTGACTTTTGCCAGCAAGGTCAATTTCTCACGTTTATGTCAACATAAGATGATCATAATATTGCAGCTCTTACAAACTTCACAACTTTTGTCCCAACAGGGAGTTGTATAAGTGCTAAAATAAATTAATCAAGTTGAAATGATTAAATTAAGTTGAGTGAAACAAATTAAATATGCACATTTTGTGGGTGTGTATCAAAGCTAAGGAAAATGTTGCATTCACTATATAGTCACTTGAAGGTTTATATATTTTGTATAATCTTTACATGATGTCGATGTCAATATACAATGCGTGCCTTTATAGGAGAAACAGTGCAAAATCACACCACACCAAACTCCATTCAAAGAAGTGTATTTTTTTTTAAAAATAAGGCTGAATACTCACTCTTAGCGAGAAGACTGATGACAGAGTCGGAGTCATGCAGAGCTGGGTTGTCCTCCGTCTGAGAGTGGCTCATACTGGCAGCCGGAGTCTTCGCCCGGTCCTCGGTCAGCATGGTCCGGTAGAGCTGCATCATGTAGTAGGGCAGCCTGCTGGGCTGCTGCCGCTGCACGGTGCGTCTGGAGCTGCCGTGGCTCATCCCACGGAGCAGTGCGTCAGGGTGCATCCCTGGAAAGGGCTGCGCGGCGACACCCAGAACCAAATCCACCAGAATGAGGAGAAGCGCAAAAGAGAAATCCATAATTCCCAGGTGTGGCGATGTTGTCTGTACCACAGGTAGAGTCCAAATGCTCCAGGTGAGATGCTGGGGCTCGGTTTTATAGTCACACACCTCTCTCCTGACGTCTTTTTGAAGAGATCTGTCAAGCCGCAGATATCGGAGGGCGTGTGTGATCCACGGGAGCGCTCAAAGACTTAAATGTGCCAACGTCGTTGTGTATCGAAACCAATTGGCCTTTGTAGTGTCCGAGGTGTGAAAACTGTAAAAGCCCACTACTCTAATTGTTGTTGTGTTGTATATTAGAGATCCCTTTGATAAGAAGCCATGACAATAATATTAGTTAAGCAGATTACGAGCTGCACAACTGCGCTGTGATTAATGGGAAACAACAGGGGAGTTAATCAGATAAATGACTTTCAGTAGCGCAGGTCGTGACCTTTTAGGAGCCCGTTATGACAGAACGAGGAAAAAAAAAAACTGGGGACAAGATAAGGTCAACATTTGACACAAGAAAAGAAAAAAAACAAAACAAAATATGAATAATTTCTTTGTGTATTTATAAAGGTCTATCTGATCTTAACTTTTATCTTATTTTCCATGCAGCATTTAAATTACTGGTTATTTATATTTACTATAAGTTTAAGTAGCGTGATCATGGCACGGTAGGTCTATTGTGCATATCCTTAGTTCTGTTAATAAGTTTGGGGTTAATTAAATATTAATAAATTTAATTAAATTATTCACAAAGTTGGTATTGGGACAAACTATTTGTCTTTAAAATAGTTATATAGTTTATATGAGCCCAGAGATAGTTTTAAGTAGATTTGTAGTAAGTTTGGCCCTGAGAATTTACAACAAAATAATTAACTGCACAGAAAATGTGAAGATTTTTCAATAAAT
This sequence comes from Lutjanus campechanus, assembly GCA_027495735.1. Classification (NCBI taxonomy): domain Eukaryota; kingdom Metazoa; phylum Chordata; class Actinopteri; order Lutjaniformes; family Lutjanidae; genus Lutjanus; species Lutjanus campechanus. The sequence continues at coordinate 12,483 of JAJHUR010129446.1, read as the reverse complement.
ACATGAGAAATTATCAATGATTTGGAAATGTACTTTTTCTGTTATGCCACATAAGAAAAATAAGCGAGATATCATGTAACTCGTCATTTCTTTCAATTTCCTTTTTTTCTGTAAATATTTTTTTTCTTAATTAAATTCAGTAATATTTTTTATGGCGGCAATGGCAATTTTATTCTTGTTACACGGTTCTTTATTAATCTGAAAATTAATATTTAGGTGAGTTGTGAGAATAAATTTCTGGACAGCTTTAATGAAAAGATTTCATGCCTCACCTTTGAGTGTAAAGTCTGACATGCTAATTGACAGCAGCAGCACTAAAGGGACAATAATGAGTTAATGATCGCTGCCCATTCATAAGTTCAAATTGCACACTTGACCTCCAAACACAGAAGAAAGACATGGTGGCCGACTACAAAGCTTTGATTCTTTTTGATGAGCATCATGTGTGAAAAGAATCAAACATTTTTTTAAAAGTGGCATAGTCTTAAATTAGACTTGTTCTTTGAAAGTTCTTTATTGTGACAACATCAAACAAACATTTGTTTTGAACTATGGTGCACGTTTCGGAGTTTGGGGTGATTGGAATGAAAGTATAGTTACAAAACATTCAGCCTTATTAATACAAAAAGAAAATATTAAATGAACCACTAGTGAATAAATACGGTGAAGCAGCATAAACAAATTAAATCAATCAAAAAAATACAAAATATAAATTAACTGATAAATTATAATGTATTATTATGGCCTAAGCTATCTTTACATTAATTGAAAATGAAATTATCCCTACTGCTTCCAGGTGCAATATGAGTGATACATTTATGCATCATTATTTATAATCCAGAGATAATGCATAATGAATGTGTTTACATTTAAGCATTTATTGATACTAACACTTAAGTGCTTAAGTAAATTTTGAATGCTGTGCTCTTACTTGTATTTCCACACTGTGGAATTACTTCTTTGCTTAGAATAGCTGAGTAAGCCACTTCTTGGACCACCGGGTCTACTGCTGATGCTATCAGGGCAGTGGAGTGAAATAAAATTAAACATTTATCAACTTCCAACCATCTTCCAACACCAGATCATTAGATCTACGCGCACATCAGATCAGCTACTCTTCTTCCATGTTGTAGCCCACATCCTGTGATGGAGGGAGAATATTTTATTTTCTTAATTTTACGTATGGGCTCTGATCCAAAAAAGGCAATAATGCCGTAATTTGTTCCGTGCGTAAAAGCGCAAAGCATCATCAACTAAAGCACTGAAAGTGGATGCAACATCAGAATGAGGAAAGGCACATATTTTGCAAGCAAATGCTGCTTTCCCGGGCGTCTCGACTGTCTCTCTGACCCGCCAAGATCACTGAACAAAACGCAGCACGTGCATAGCTTGTTCTCTGTCAAAACTGCGCCCGCACCCTGAATTATCAACTGAGAAAGATATGTGTTGTGCATATTTCAAGGCCTTACATAAATTAATTTATGCAGTTTTATGAGCCACATGTTTAAATATGCAGTTTTAGGAAAGTTGGTAAGATAACTAAATAACACTCCTTAATAAATAAAAAAGTAATAAATATTTATTTTTAAAAAAAACGGTAAAATAAAGAATTAATGTATTCACGTGATTTATGTTACAATGTTCCATACAACCGGTTTTATTCGTGTTTGGTAACGGCAGCTGACTGATGGTTCGTAATCGCAGCCGCACGTGCAGCAGCGGAGCTAATTAAAGCATCATTTCCTCTCAGGTGACGTTGTTTGTCCAGATGAGCCGAGCGGGCCGATATGGACTTATGCCAGTTCATTTGTTTGTTTTTTCTGGCATGTCTGACCATTTCCCGAGGTAAAAACATTTTGTGTATGTTTTTAAGACATTTGTGTGACTGTATTCAAGTGAATGAGTGTGTATATATCAAAAACATGCAGTGGCGTTTTTAACTTTTTCTTGCAGTTAAACATGAACGACGCAATATGGCGTCCATACCTGGACTCCATGAGTTCAGGGTTACAAGCTTTGTCGGAATTTTAATGGGAGTTTTTACTGTGTGCACTTGAATATCTTTGCATGATAGCAGGCAATTCAAAGGCAAAGACATGGGCCTGCCTGCAAACTTATGTCCTTCATGTTCAAACCCGTTGCTCCTTTATATATTTGTTCTGTTGTACTTTTATGCTATTGTTTAATTTTTAATATATGCATCTGTGTATCCTTTACGAGTTCCTGTATGCAAGTAAATTTTGTCCAAAAAAAACGTACCCGTTTCTATGCCTATTTTGCATTTGTAAGTAGGTGAGAGGATGCAGGTGCATTTTTGACCTTAGCCGGGTTGTATCAAAAGAGTCATGCTATTTTGGTATTTTAGCTAACTTTTTGATAATCATTTGACCATGTGCAAGTGCATCACAGCAGTCACTCTGTTTGCAGCTTTTGAGGCTCAGCCAGACTTGTAGTGAGGTGTTTAAGAAGTTTAACACAAGAAATTCTACAGTTCATCCAGTCAGTGACTCCACCAGTGACAGGCCAGCGGTATTGTCTAAACCCTCATCTTTGTATTTTGTCCAGCCGCTTGTCTCTCTTTGTGTGTTTGTAGGTCAAAGTCTGGGATGCCATCATGACCAGTGGCAGTGTGACGATGGAAACTGTATCCCTCATATCTGGAGATGTGATGGAGGTGGAGACTGTCTGGATGGATCTGATGAAATGGATTGCACTGGTAGTATTGTATTTCACACAACTTACGTAAAAAAAACTGCTTAACATGACAAAAGGCAAAAAAGACTAACTTTGCTCACAGTAACACTTGACTTGTATCATGTTTACAATTTTCTATTTTGACATACAAGGCTTTATAGTTGAACCACAAAAGGTTTAGGATCGTCATGTTACCAGTGTTTGGTTGTGTTGATTCAAAAGTCGGTCATTATAAGAGAAAATTACTTAACTGTGTTATACAGAATGTATGTCCCTTTAGAAAAACTGCTGACTTAAAAGGAAATAAATGCGAATGTGTTTCTATTCCGTAAGTTCTGTCTGTTTTCTTTCCTCCAGCACTCCCAGGCTCTCCTGAATGTCCAGCCGGTCAGTTTCCTTGTGTGGATTCTGTCGGCTGTGTTGATGCGTCGGCCCGCTGTGACGGACAAATCCAGTGTCCCACCGGCTCAGATGAGGAGAACTGTCCAGTTACTGTGGGCTGTTTGAAGTCTGACTGGACCTGTCGAAACAACATCTGTATCCCCATAGAGCTTCGCTGCAACGGACTGAATGACTGCCTGGACAACTCTGACGAAGAGGACTGTGGTGAGAAAAATGGCTGGTTGAAGGTTGAAGTGGGACTGAATGGCACTACAAAGTGCAGTCAAAGGGTCGATTCACCCAAATAACAAAAACTCTATTCTCCTTTGCATCTACTACAAAGATGCACCAGATGGTTTTTGTTTAGGTATTGAGATAACCAATTTTGGGGATGTCTTCAAAAATATACGTTTATATTGTATACTAATTTGCTTTGCCAAATACATTGTCATGGAAACCAAAATAATGCCATTATTTGGACCCATATCTCAAAACTTCCTGGAAAAAAAATCTGTTCTTTCTTGCCTCTTACCAGAGGAAAAAAGATTAATTTTTTGTAATCTGGGTGAGCCAGCCCTTTTTTTAAAAAAAATCAGCCTATAGGTACACTCACAAACACTTAAGATATTAAGTTTTTTGTTGGATTTTGTTTGGGTTTTTTGTTGGGTTGGGCTTAGTCCTGAAGAAAATATGTTATTTCAGGTGTATTTTTAACAGTTGGAATTATAAATAAATTAGATTTTGAACTTCAAATCACAATGTGATTTGTATCTCTGTATCACATGGGTGAATAATCATGATGTTGACTACACCATAATCATAATGTGAATGTGAAACTGAAATTTCAGGGGATATTCCTTGAGATGGTTCATCTCATTTTAAATCCAATTAATATAAATGTGATGACTCCATAATTTAACAATCTCCCAACATGTTCATAGAGACAAAGTGAACACAATATCTGAGTTAGTGTTAAAAGATGAGACACAAGCAGGTGGACCCTTGCACGGGTCAGTATAAGAACCAGTTAAATGATTATGTTCTGATTGTCTCTCCTCTGACAGGTCTGTGTGGTGAGGATGGCACACGGTGTCCTGAGGGGACGTGTCTGTCTGCTGAAGAGAGGTGTGACGGGCAGCTTCACTGCTCAGATGGCAGCGATGAGCCCATAACCTGTGGTAGGTTTAAGACAGATGACAATGATAGCGATCACTGCTGGAAACTACCTGACACCTAATATGATGTAGTGAAATGCTTCTGCCACATGTATTTCTCTGATGCTGCTACTGCTGATGCTGCACCTCCTGTAGGTCGTATTTGCTCTGTAAACAACGGTGGTTGTAGCCATGTGTGTGTCGATGAATCCTGGGGAGCTCTGTGTGCCTGTCCTGTTGGTTACAAGCTCTCTCTCAATGGAGCAGTCTGCGAAGGTTTGTAGGCAATAACAGTAACAATAACATACTATGCACTTTCTGTTTTATTGAGGCGTAACTGCCTTTTGCGTTACCATTCTAGACCCTCTGACTTCTATTAGCAAATTAACATAATTAAAGAGCATGTTGAGTTTCTAGAAGAAACTCTCTTTTGCAGCTGTATAATCATGTTTCGAGCTGTGTTTTTGATGCACAGCTTGTGCTTATGGAGCTAAAACCCACTCTCTCACTTTAGATGTGGATGAATGCGCCCCACCCTTTTCTCCCTGTATGCATCACTGCACAAACACTATTGGATCCTACTATTGCCACTGCAGAGACGGATTCAGACTGGATGGAAACTCCACATGTGTGGCTACAGGTAATGAGGCAGAGTTTTTCCGGTTTATCCAAATCTGAAGTAATCAGCATACAGGTGTTGTACCTACTTGGCCTCATCTTGAGCCAGGGAAAACACAAAGAAACAGGATATGGTGATCATGGTGACAATGTTCAATTTGGGGCTTTTCATACATGACAATGTATGGAAAAAGAGTAAAACTATGGTAGACAGATTCTGTTTTTTTAACTTAACTCCCACGATGCTTTGCCTGATGGTAACCCATTGGCCTCTTGCTGGCTACTTAGGGCTGCTGCTGCTTGCATACTGAAATCAGGGGGGCTCTCCTCTAAACATATAAAAAATGGCCAAATATGAGCAAATTAGATGCAGCACTTAAACTATAGAAAGCTATAATTTATCAGTACTGTACTGTGTTCTATTGTATTATAGCACAATCTGTTATAATAATCATCTACTTAAGTGAGATCATTTTTACTGGGACAGATGTGATCACCATAAGATGTTGTGTAAGATGACTGCAACATGCAGGTACAAACCTAATGCTGGGAAGTGTTACTGAGCTGGTCATCAACTATAAACTGTATGATGTGAACCAAATCTGGGTTTAGTTTCAGTATCAAGATCAAACTCAACATCAAACATCATAACGTTCACCTGGACAAAAGATCATTGATATGTTAATGGTGTTCTTTGATGTGGCGGTGCTAAAAACAAGAAAGAAAAGACTTCAAAAAGATCAAAGACGGCACTTGAAATGCAAACCATTGAGTTACATCAAAAAAGAAATTACTTAAAATGTTGGCAATAAGAGGATGAGAAAATTGTCAAATATTAGAGATGATGAACAAAGTATCGCAAAGACATCAGGGTTCACATATAGACAGTTTTGTTTGGTTTTTTTGCGACTGTTTTAACTGTCTTTCTACTCTCACTTATCTTTAAGTGATATGCAAAGTAATTCCTTAGGTCAGTAACTAAAGGTTGTTGAACTGCTCCAGTCCAAATATTCACACTGACCACAAATCTTTGTCTCTGAATTTATAAACATGTCCAGGTGATGCTGTCAGGTTGCTCATGGTGCAGAGGAAATCTATCGGGCTGTTGAGTGTGAAGTCTCTACAGTTTGAAGTTATCCAGACTCCAGTGTCTGATCCAGTGGCTTTGACTTTTGATGTTGCCCGAGGCTTCTACTACTGGGCTGACAACCAGGGCAGCATTTACAGAAGTGATGGACAGCACAGCTTGACAATCTATACTGGTTAGTTGACCCAAGTTTTTTCTTTTTTTTTCCACCACTGAATAGCTTGGCTTTAAGGGTCCAGTGTATTAGATTTAGGGGGATGTATTGGCAGAATGTGGCAGAAATGGTATATGACATTCAAAAGTTGGTTTTCATTACTGTATAATCACCTGAAAGTAAGAATTGTTGTTTCTGTTGCCTTAGAATTAGCCCTTTATGTCTACAGAGGGAGCGGATCCTCTTCCACGGAGGCTGCCATGTTGCATCACCATGTTTCTACAGCAGCTCAGAGTAGATGAGCCAAAAATTGGCTCCAGATATGGCCTTTTGCATTTTAGCAAGTTGGTTGTGATTTGCAACCTCACCACTAGATGCCACTAAATTTTACACACTCTTAACACTTAAACATTCAATGTAAAAATGTTGTGGCATCTTTTTTCTTTTTGGTGGTGTACAAAAGTGGTTCCTGCACTTTCTGTTTTGTGGTCCCTTAAAATAAAGCAGTGTCTACTTGTGGTGGCCTGTAACCACTTGCATTTGTCTACCAGATCATTACTTGTTTTGATTTATTAACATTTGAAATCCCTGAAACACCTATATTTATCAGTTTTTTTCATGCTGTAAATGGCCACTCCACCCACAGAAACTCTCAAATGTTTTTGAACTTGATACCCTTTGCACAAATATGACAAGCATGAGACTATGTAGTCCATTACAGAATCTGTTTGGTCCACAACAAAATTTTGACCCCAATTGCAGGAGAAAGATGCAGAAATTTCTCTTTTTTAATTAATTTTTTTTTTTTTTTTTAATGTTATAACAGGGCAGCCTGGAATCAAGGATCTAGCCTGCGATTGGCTGAATGGCAACCTCTTCTGGACCAATCAGAAGACACAGTCAATCTACATGCAGGCAGCTGATGAGAAAAGTTACACCACTTTGCTGAGCAAGAACACCATCCCATCAGAGTTGGCGCTCCTACCTGTGGAGAGGTATGCCAGACTTTTACTCTGTCTGAAATGAATTTAAAATCATTCATTCATTGTCCGTAATCGCTTATCCTTGATGGGTCACGGGAGGGCTGGAGCCTGACACATAGAGACAGACAACCACTCACTCTCACATTCACACTTAAGGGCAATTTAGAGTCACCAATTAACCTATTATGCTGCATGTCTTTGGACTGTGGGAGAAAGCCGGAGTACCCAGAGAGAACCCACGCGGACACAAGAAGAACATGCAAACTCCACACAGAAAGGCCCTGCCCAACAACAAACTCCCCAGCACCCATCATCCCATTTAAAAGAATTCGCTCATTTTGTTCTTTTCTGTGGAAAAAAAATGAGCATTTATACATGGAAAATTGAGTGACATTTTGCAGAAGTATGGAAATGAGCTGTTAAATTTGATGTACTGTGCACGCATTAAAATCATGAAGGCCCTCTGAGAGATGATGATGCTCTTTGATGGTGCTGATTCAAATCCTCTGCCTCCCAGCTTGATGTTCTGGATCAGTGCTGGCCACGGGGACAGAGTGACGATAGAGAAGTCATGGATGGATGGGTCAGAACGAAGCTCTCTGACGGTGCTCACTGCTCAGTTTGCACACAGCCTCACTGCTGATGTGGCTGCCAGGAGGCTGTACTGGATCAGCGACTTCAAGAAGGTGAGTTAAGGAAAGAAATGCAAGCAGAAGAACCACATCAAACACAGTGGATTATGAGATAGGCAATTAGAATTGTGTGTAGATTGACAACAGCGGTTGTCAGTGGCAAAGCTGGGATCTTGAGGTAGGATTTTATCTAATGAGTTCAGTAAAAGTTCACTCAAAAAATTGTTTTTGAAGTTAATTGAAGCACTCTGAAAAGTTGACACTTAAGCTAGACTGCCCAATTTTCCAAATATCAGTTTTGCCATGGTAGCCAAATTCTAGTATATTGATACTTGGTATTAAATGTTTCTATTTTTGGGCAAACAAAATAAATATGATTTAAGATTTCCTCACATTTTTATGGCGGCGTAGAATGTTATTTCTCAGCATAAACAGACCTTAGTGTTATGAAATCATATCAACAAGCACTGGAAAGCAAATGGAATGAAATATGAAAAATTAAAAAAAATTAAAAAATTAACATTTTATAGTGTAAAATTGTGGACAGCTCATCATGCCTGGGGAGGTAGAATCTTGGACTAGTATTTCAAAAATCCTGTCATGAAATAATATATCATGTCACTTACTCAGTCTGGTTTACTTTTTTTAACCATTTGCTGTTCACCTTCATACAGTGAACTTGAACTTCTTTAATTCAGTCTATAGAGACAGTGAAAGTGGATGGGACCGGCCGTTACTCCTTCACAGGATTGTTCTACAGGAGACCGGCTCTCAACCTGGCTGTGTTTGGAAGTTCATTCTACTGGGTGGATGACAAAGGACTGTGGCAGGTTCCACAGAAACAACCAGACCAGAAGAAATTCATCTTGAAAGCTGAACTGCCAATATTAGCTGCTTACCATAAGCTGCAGCAGCCTCAAGGTACTTGTCGTGTGTGTGTACTTGTCGTGTGTGTGTGTGTGTGTGTGTGTAATGCAACATGATTTTAAAGTACAGTATTTCTGCCTCTGAATTTCCCAGCTATATTAATTTTTATTACTGTTTTACAGTACTATATTCAATTTTAATACAACAAAACTTTACAGTTCTAAAGTGTACTTTCTGCTTGAGAACATTTATTTCGCTACGTTGACTAAGTGTACTTAAGTACAAGTATCTTTTTCAGACAGTTTTTCAGACAGTTTTTCTCACACCAGTGTTGTTTTTGGCAGCCATTTTTGATTTAGTTTTAGTCTTAGTCTTTTGGACGAAATGCTTATTAGTTTTAGTCACATTTTAGTCAATTCTATCCTTGATAGTTTTAGTTTAGTTTTAGTCGACGAAAACTAAAAGGGTTTTAGTCTAGTTTTAGTCATTAATTTTAGTCGAAAAAATAATTACTTAAAAACATTAAATTAGGCCGATATAGGAAATTGTAATCGAGGTTGACAGGTTGTGTTGTGTGTAATTCATAAAGCAACAGTTAATTCCCTTAACGCTTTTGTATAATAACCAGATTCCTTACCACTTTGATTGCGCTAGCCTAGACTTTCCCATCCATGAAGATGCAATTCTGTCATGCTGTACTGATCCATAAATCACCCATAAATCATCACGTCTTTTCTACCCATCAAGCCCGTGTGCTGGCATTGCTGCCATGGTCCATGAACTGTGTGTGGCTGCCAGTGTTGCCAACTCCTCAGTAAGGAAAGTAGCTATTGGCTGTCCTAAAAGTCGCTAGAAGTCGCTAAATGATGTCATTGCCTAATTTGCATAATTGTCAATTTGCATGTAATTGTAACAGACGCTGTAGGAGAGAGGAATAAGTTATTTGATACACATCAGAGGGTTAATATCTCATTTCATGAAACAGTCTTTACCAAAAAAAATTAAAAATGTTATAGTTAGGGCAAAAAATGTTCATGTTTTACTGTGACTTGTTATAAGCTCCTAAGTGGAGAATATCGAATCTCATCAAAGGGTGTTTGTTTTCTTAAGTTTGGTTTGGTTTAGTTTCTAACCTTAAGCCAGGACAGGATCATGCGTGATGTAGTCTGGATGCAGAGTGGTGTGGGTCTCCTCTCTGCTCTGACTGCAGCTACACCTGCTGCGCGAGGCTACTGTGAGACTGACCGCCTGTGAGAGCTTTGGGGCGGGGGAGAGGCTCACGGCAGCACCTGCTGCACGTTGAAGACAGTAACTGCAGAGCGATATGTGCTTTCACGGCAGAGTCTTCAAAACACTCGAAAAGTCTCATATAACACCAGAAAAAGTAGCTAGATTTGTCGCTAATTGCATCGGACAAAAAAGTCGCCAAGAGGATTAGGAAAGTCGACAGATTTAGCGAGAAAGTCGCCAAGTTGGCAACACTGGTGTCTGCCCCGGTGTGCACTCTGCCCGTGTATGCCTGGTGGTGGGCGTGACCAAACAGGGACAAGATGCAGATGCACTGCTGATACTTTCAGCATTTGGCAGACAGATTGCACGCACCGTTGGAGGAATTGCCATGCATTTTGATAGTCCTATAGCCAACCCACTAACATTTTCGTGTCGTCTCGTCTCGCCAACGAAAACAACAGATACGTCTCGTCATATTTTTGTCATCAAAGAGTTATGTTTAGCTCGTCACCGTCTCGTTTTAGTCATGAAAAAAAGGTGCGTTAACGAAATCATTTCGTCATCGTCATCGTTAACGAAAACAACACTGTCTCACACCTAATGTTGCTTACGTCTAAAAAAAAATCCTGTCTTTTTGTGCTCAATCAGGTTCTTCTGCTTGTGCAAAGACTCCATGTCACCTCTGTCAGCTGACTAAAAGCAGCCCTCTGGGATTCACCTGTGCTTGTCCAAACTCCAAAGTACTGCTGCTTGATGGGACATGTGAATGTAGGTTTACCATAACTTTAATTTGCTTTTAAGTACCCCCCCTCATTTTTGGTAGATGACAAGTAACATAAATTGTATCTGATCCCACTGAAATGTTTTTATCTCAAATGGGCCCAAACCGATCTATTTAAAAACCAAAAACAAAAGAGTGTTAAGGACACTACCACATTTATGGTCTATGAATTGGAGTCATTTCGGTCCCAAACATACTAAAGCTTGTATATAAAAATATATAATCTGTCCCTAATAGTTTGTGGTGCCAATCAGATTGTTTCTTTGATGTACATTAATTTCCTCAGGTTCTTTTATAACTCGGTAAGCATGAAGGCATCATTAACAAATCTTTTGTCCCACAGATCCCAGATTTATATACGCTACAATCACCAACATCAACTTGTTGGAGTTCAGAGGCAGACAGTCCACTCAAACCCACCTGTTTGCCGCTGATGACGGCATCCTGTCATTTGATTTGGACTGGTACAGAGACTGGCTTTACTGGGCTAACCAAACTGGCCATATCCAACGCACCAGTCTAACCCAGGTCAAGACTGAGGTGGTCCCGACACTTTTGCCAGGTTCATACTTTGAGTTTTCCTTGCTTTGTACAGAAGATAGTGAAACTGTCAAAATAATTTTAACCATAATATCACTTAATCAGGAAATTCAGTAACAATTATGGATGAATTCATTGTTGAAATTAATATATCAAGCAAATTTACAGCACATTTGGTTGGACAAATCAAGAAATTTGAGGACACAAGTGTGGGTATTTTTCTCAGTTGAATACAAGCAATGGATGATATGGTTGTTATGTCATGTTAGAGCTGTCAGCTCTCTGTTGACTCTTCTTTATTTCTTTTGTAGCTTGTCTTATAAAGGTAGACCAGAGGAGTGGGGACCTTTATTGGGTGTCATGTGACCAACACAGCATCAGCACAACCTCAGCTAGCAGTCAATCCACACAGCAGCTGTACCATACAACACAGGAGATTCGAGATCTGTATCTGGACTGGCTGCGGGGTGGCATCTTGTGGCTGGAGGAGCTGAGCATCCTCTCCATGAGCATGATGGGAGGCAAAGCCAAAGAGCTGCTGCAGTTAACAGGAGGAGTCAGGGGAAACGTCGCCTTCGACCTCAGGGCTAATAGTCTGCTCTGGAACTCGCAAAGGGCAGGTCTGTCACTTTGGTAGTCAGAGGGATAAAATGTTTCTTAAGCTCTAATGTTTCACTAGCTGAAGCAGTGACAGTTGGCACGTTTGCAAAGACCTGAAATTCAGTAGTAGCTGTTTTAGAAGTGCTCACTGTGAAACAGAAATTGGTACCGTTTCCTAGAGACTTGTTCATTTCAAGGTCTATTTTTGTAATACTTTAGTACCTGCACTTGCTATTTCAAATTAAATGTCCCAATTGTTTGTTTTGTTTGCTCAAACAACAGAATTTGTTGGGGTTTTTTAAAGGAAAAGTGCTTACAGGCTTGAATCATGTCCTTTTTACAGTTTATATTGCATCCACAAAATGATGAAATTATTGAATTCAATGTGATCCAGCACCAATAAGAGCGGACAGTGTGTTTAGAGCATTTGGTTCAGTTGTGATCAGTTTGGGGACTGTACTAAAAGAATGTTTTGTCTCCTCTGGCTCCAAAAGCCACAAACTTTGATTCTTGTGATGTTGCATGGTTTCAGACTTAATTATCCAAAATATACAAAATCTTTGAATGTAAATCTTTAAATCTGCAGCCTGTATGTCTAAACTATAAACCTGCTGAGTGAGGTTTGGGCCTTGCACTTTTTTCAGGTTTGACAACAATGAGTTTGCTGCTGGAAAGAAGTCACCAAGCTGGTAGAAGATGGAACATATCCGGTTCGGTCATAGCTGTCTTTGAGCCTTTCCTGTTGTCGTTATCTGATGATGT
>JAJHUR010129443.1:0-18973 GCA_027495735.1 Lutjanus campechanus | reverse complement strand
GACATGAGGCAGAGTAACCGGCTCAATCAGGCTCTGACTGCATGCAAGAACAATATCAGTTATTGTTGTGTGTCCATAATGAAATGTCAAATCCAAGGCAGTCATGGCAGGACCTGAGGGCTGCTGGTTGTTGTGGTGGTGGTGAAGCTGACTGACCAACCTGGAACAATGGAGTCACTGTGATGAAGGATGAAAGACCTCAGAGATGAACGGAAGAATAATCTTCATTAACATAATTAAAGTATTTAATATGAAGTTTTATACATTCTGCATGACTTCCCCACAGCCACGTGCTCCGAGGCAAACATCCACATCAAAGAACTGAGAACAGAACATGCATTTAAAAATTAGGTTAAACAACAACCGCAGAGAGGCCTAATTTTAATTTTAATCCAGTACATTTATTTCTCCCTCTCACGAGCAATGTTACGGTGGCGATATTACTTTGAACATCTCTACCAGGAAGCATTTATTCAGAGTTAATGTGATCTTTTTATATGCCGCATGCTTCGCAGGTCATATTGTTTGCAGTCACACACCTGTTGTCACACGTTGGCAGGCGTGGAGATGAAGAACAACAGAGGGAACCACATGCATGTGTGGTCTTAGTGGCATTACAGTTAGCTGTGTGGGTGTTAAGCAGGCCCAAATGGAATCTGCAGTGTTCCCAAATAAAAATCTGTGTTTTTTTGCTTGTGACAATATTCATTTGTGATAACAAAGATTGTTTTTGAGCAAAAATAAGCACACCCAATAAATGGAAACAAACTAAAATGATCTAAAATTATAATATTTAGTTGATTTTATTAGAACCTTTAAGTCTGAGATTTTTTTTTCCCATCATCAGCAGTTCAAAACAAAATGTGAGCATTTGTTGGAAAAATCAACCAGCATAAAATGTTGGACCATGAAAATCCAAGGGTCAATGTGAGCAGAGAGCGAAAATACATTTGCCAAACCATTAACCATTAATCATTCACCTCCAAACAATTGCACTTCAACACATATAAAAACAAATGCATTAATAAATAACTGATATTATACTTGGTAACATTCAGAGTTCTACAGGCAGCGTCTGTATGTCATTAAAATTCTGCTGCGCTTGTGTTTAGATATTTTAACAAATCACAACAATAGACCTGAAATAAAAAATGAATACATTTCCCATCTCACCATGATTAAATTCTGTAACAGTCATCAGAATTATCTGTGCAAGAAAAGTGTCCTGCTGCTTCTTTCTAACTTGCTAGCATACTACTTATCGTAACTTTGCCTGGGAAAATGTGTACATTGAGCTCGTTTGATCTGCATGCTGTAAATCGTTTAATCTGATTTCAAGGAGAATCTGTCCTGGTGACAAGCCATTAAGAGTAACTATATAAAAATAGCCAGTTTTGCTTATGTAGGTCATACAGAGGCATCCATATTAAATTGAGATTGTTTCATAACAAATTAAATACTGGAACAACTACATAAGTAGTATCAAAAGTAAAAGTAGTCTCTGTGAAGTGAAATGTTCCCTATCAGTGTTCAACTATTACGCATTCTGTTTCTGGATTAATATTACTGCTGCATAAATGCGTATGTGACATTTTAAAATAAATTCAATAAATTTTACTTGATGAGAAACCTGAAATTTGCCCCTTCAAGACACCAACTAGTTCTGTTGTGCTGTATCAGTACAAACAGCCTCGACATTCGCCTCAAGATGACTTCATACATATTTCTTTAAAAAGTTATGTATTAAGCTGCAATTATGTAGCTCACAGAACATTCAGACCTAGTTTTCTAATGGATTACCAAGATGTAACAGTGTGTTTAAAAAAAAATTAGATTAAATGGTAAGATGACATTTTACATTCACCTCACAAACCACTTATATCACATATTGTCATGCTCCACTTTGCTGTGAATAGAGGCGGGAAGCAGCCGAGCACATGCTGAGCAGAGGTCGAACTGGTCAGAACGAAGACGATTGCTCTGTTCTGTGTGTCACACATTCCTCTCTGTCTGCTCAGCTCACTGTGACGATGAACGAAGCTCTTTGCTGCACTCGCTGCTGCAGCCCCGCTTATTTGGAGGGAAAAGAGACCGGCTGCCAAAAACTGACTCAGTTAGATGAAATGAGAGAAGCCTTTTAGCCTCTCTCTCTCTTTTTTTTTTCTTTCTTTTTTTTTTCTGGCAGCGGCTCCAAATGATTAAAATGAGTCACAGAACTGGAGCAGACCGGACTGCGCTGCCCTTGTCCTAAAGTGACTGGTGCGGACACGTTTTGTAAAAAATAGGTGGTAAAGCCAGTCTGCTTTGAGAAATGTTATATGCACTTATGACTTTGACTGAAAGGATGCCGGTTTAACAGGATGTAGGGTACTGCAGAGATCGAGAGGCTGCTTCTTTAAAAGTAAAGACGAGGCTGTCACTCACTTTTGCTGATATGTACCACGTGGAGGAGAAAGCAGCGTGTGCTGTCAGATGCTGGAGTAGTAGCATGGGTGGAACTAGTAAGGGTGTGGTTTATCTCCTTGTTCCTATTGGCTGATCCCTGTCAGCTGAGACAGTCAGGCACAGCCCAGGACAGGACCCTCATGACTCAGTGGTGATTCAGCAGTCGACAGGAGAGGAGAGGAGAGGAGAGGATACTGTTTGACATTGTGAATCTAATTTTCTCTAGATGTAACATATTCCTTTAGCCACATATCAAATGTTGGGGTTTCTGGGGTGCCCCTGTAGCACAGCTGGTAGAGTGTGCACCCCATGTTCTGAGGCTGTGAGTCCTCTGCAGCGGCCACTGGTTAGACTTCTGCCTGTAGCCCTTTGCTGCACATCATCCGCCTCTCTCTACCCCTTTTCCTGTCTGCGCTTCAGCTGTCTTTGTCAAATTAAGGCAAGAGTCCCAAAAAATCTCTCTCTCTACCTGGCTCAGCTACCCCCAAATAGTGCAGCCGCTTTTCACATGTGATTAACAGTGTAAAAGGGTCACAGTTTGGTTTGGTTTAGGCACGAAAACCACTGTAAGGTTTAGGATTAAACCATGTTTGGGGTTACCATGAGGATGAAAGTCATGTGTCACTGAGGCGACTCACAACTTGAAAGCCACGTGATGCATGTAACTCACGTGTCACTTCATGCTCGCAACATGAAAGTCACATAAAAAGACACATAAAATGTTGCTTGTTTAAGCCATCCATCCACCCACTCCACCTCCTCATCCCATGCAGACTTTCTCCCTCTTTATACTACATCAACAGCCCGGGGCATCTTGTCCAGCTGTGGGCGGGTTCATGTTGAAGTTACCTGAAAAGCCAGGTGCGTTTGTTTCAGCTGCAAACAGGTGATGCCCGCGGTTGGGAGTGAGACATGGCTGGCGATGCAACAGCAGCAACAGCAGCAGCAGCTCACAGAGTACAGTGAAAGTTTTTTTGTTTTTTTTTCCACCGCTGGACTTATTTTTTAAATGAGTAAATTAATGTTTCTCAAAAACTGTTTGTATAATAGTTATCGACTAAAGTAAAGGTTCTAACTCGGTTTGCAGCATGTGAGGCACATGGTGAGCCTCGCACGTGGGAGAAGTTCGCCCTCAGGCCAAAAAAAATATTTGCACTGGGGTCACTCACAGTTCTGTTATGCTGCTGGGGCCTCATTACAGAAACATCCTGAGTCTGAAATCCTATTTTATCTCAGTTTGGCATTTAGGATTACTGGTTTTGCAGACACAAACATCTTTCCATATGATAGAATTTTAACTACTATTTCTTAAGCTAGGGATCAAAAGTTAGGATGGCAAAGACCCTGTCCCAAATTCAAAACTGGCAGCACCACTGTTGTTAGGTCTGTATGGAGATTAAAAGGTTAATCAAACCGTACGATGATGCCGATTGATGATGATTTGAATGTGATCGACCTGTTACATCTCTTCAGATCATTATTTTGGGCTGATAATTGGGAAGAAAACTTGTTAAAAATGGTCTCCAAATCATCAAAGCTAAAATTGATCACCTTTCTTTTCTTGTCCATTATGTCAGATAGCTATACAGCGACAAGTGAGGTGAGACAGCTGTCGTCAAGGATACAGGCAGTCCCATGTACATCTTAAACACAGATACAGTCATAACATGATGGGTACCGACTGAAGAATCATAATTTAAGATTTCTTAAGTTAGAATAAGATATGAAGTCTGGGATAGGATAGAACACAGGCATGAGTTTTTCTGTAATAGGATGAGAGGAGTTTTCCTCTCTTTGAAATTAAGTTAAGTTAGGACAAGCAGTCAGGAAAACTTTCTGTAATGAGGCCCCTGGTTCCTACATCAAACTTCTCACAACAAGGTCTGTGGATTATCTCGAGAAAACAGGTCATGATTTCAGGAAAGAGATGTTTAATTTTTCTTTCTTTCTTGTACCTTGAGCACCACAAGCTGAGTGCCAGGTAGCTCTAGTTCAACTGATATCTCCCAAACTAAGATGAAAACTGTCATTTTGATTTCGGGGTGAACTGTCCCAGCTGATGCTATTGAGAAGAAACTGAAATGCAAAGAGAACTGAACAGACATCAGGACGTCCCACATCATCACCAGATTGTCAGATTAAGAAAAAGAAAAAAAAGAAATGTGAATTTGGATAAGCTGAGTTTTGATAAAGTCTCAGAAAGTTCCAGAAAGTAGTTAAGCCTCTCCCTCCCCCTCTCACATCCCGCTGTCTCCACTGCTCAGCAACGTTTGCCAGAACTCACAGACCTGACAGAAGACTCAGCCTCGCTCCAAATCTTCTCACGTCATCTCAGATGATAATTAGCGAGAGAGTGAAGCACGAGTTTTACGGACTTCTGCCTGTCGCTGATAGGCCGCAGCTTGTGGAGAAAATACGTTGTGTTAATACATCTCGAAAGCAATACGGGAGAGGCACACGTAAGAGTGTTCTTGTGCAAAAATTGGAAAAAGTTTAATGATTATAACTTGTAGTAGGTCATTAATCTGTTGTGTAACCCTGCTGTCGTCTTTGTCGTCACAGAGCCAACTGAAATCTCATCAACCATTTCAACAGCTCCCACTTTGTTATGATTAATTTCTTTTGTGGCTTTCATCAAATTGTCATTTGGACACACACACGAAGGTTGCTAGGGGACAATTTGGACACACAACTCAGCTTATGTTATAATGATGCTCTGTGTGTGTGTGTGTGGTGAGACTGGACTGTGTGGATCTGTGTGTGTCCTTGCCTCTTCTTGAGCCACCTGGTCATTCCTATCCATTCTGCTGGATTCAGCCTCACAGACACCAGCTGGGGTGACCGACCATGTTGTTTACATGTCAGTCTAACCCGAGGAGCAAATAAAGGCTCAGGGAAATGCCCAGTGGTCCGGTTCAGACCGGACCAGGTGGACGGATGGAAACTTATGGAACATGAGCTGAAGTCTGAGGATATCTGGCAACGCACTGAAGAAATTTAAGTGGTGTCAGCAGTGGGCCATGCAACACCTGAGATCTTGATCAAATGTTGGATTGGTTTACTGTTTTTTGATATTATGCTCCATTAATAGCTGAAGTATTTCAAACACTATTGGCCTACTTAGCTAAACATAGCGTCTAGACTGCTGCAAAAGATGTCTTCACAAAGGTCATTGAACCTCTAAACACATGTTATCTTGAGATGCTGATAAATATCTGACGTCAGATAAGAAGACTTATGGTGCAACCCACTCAATTTTCCCATTGGGTGGGTTGCACCATCAAGGATACATTTTTAAGCCTGATTAAATCATGGTCTAAACTTTTTTTAACTAGCTTAAAATTAAGAAATAAATTTAAATGTCTCTTTAAATATCAGTTTAGTTTTTACTCTAGACCTAAACCTTGATTATTTTTTATGCTGCACCCAAAAAATGTGATCCAGCACTAACTGTACTATTTACTATGCTACTGTCTGTTTTTTCTTTTTAAAAATCTTCCATCATGTGGCCATATTGCTCCGTTAATCCAGATGGTTTTCCTCAAAGGAGGAGAAATTAGAGCCTCTCTGCCAAGTCCTCATTAGTAGGCTAGCAAACACGCAAGCTAGCTAGCAAACAATGTAATGTTTTGTTAAGTAATACAGAGCACCTGAACATTGTTGTTTTTTTCTCCAATTTCCCCTTCTTTTATACTTTGGCTTTGGCTAAATGTTTTGTTAACTTTTTTCCGTTCTAAAAAACACTGTAATGTTTGTTCAAGAATACAGAGCAGCCGAAAGGGTTTCCCCCTCTTTTATATCTAGGTTACTCTAATTTATATTTTATTTATTTATTTTAATTTAGGATTTACTAAACTGAGATTAGTTTTCCCTTGTGCAACTGCTTCATTTTTCATCTGGATTTGCTTACTTTAAAATTAGTTTTGCTGAAGTTTTATCTACAGTAAAACAGCAAAAGGGATACCTGACCTTTTCTGAGGTAGTCTCATTTGATAAACATTGTTTGTCATCTGTTTATCAAACTGTAGAACAGGAACCATCATCACTCATCTCAACTCTTTACAATCATGCCCCTGCTGCAGGGTCATTTTTAATGTCAGCTCATATATAGACTAATCAACAACAAGTGTCCCAGTCCTATTTTGAGCAAGGCCAAAGAGGAGTTTTTATGAGTTCTCCTCACCGTAAAGAGGGTTTATGTCTCAACAGGGCAACAGCAGATCTAAAGGCAACACATAGAGTATAAGCCCAAAAAAGCAGAGGGAGCAGACTAGAGTGCATTAACATACATTCTTGGAAACATTTACTCAGCAATTTTAACGCAGAAAAATGGGAAAGTTTGAACACAGACTCCAGCATGTTTGACCATGAATATAATCTATAAGAGAAAAGAAAAAGATACTGCAGTTTGATTTTACTTCATAGTTGATACAGTTCTTCTACAAGCCCCACAACTAGCCCACTAACAAAACCCCTTTAGACTTGTTGATGTGTACTTTCCCCTCTGATACCATATTGTACAACTTGCCCCATTTTACTGTGTGGATAAGGCAACCATGCTCTGCTATTTTGGGAGTCAGTGGGCTATCACCTCGTGAGTGTTCAACAGAGGGATCTGGGTTGGAGAGGAAAGACCATGTGATGTTTGGAACCTGCACAACACCACTGATGGCCTAGAAACCATATTGACATACAAAGAACACATTTTTGACCCACAAAACAGGCATCTGTTGTCGAAGGTGGGAAGAGGTGGGAAGTAATGAAGTACAAATACTTTGTTACTTTACTTAAGCTTTTAACTTTTACTCCCTCAATTTTAACACAAATACCTGTACTTTCTACTCCTTACCTTCTCACAAGACATAATGACGTGAAAACAACATAAAATGACAAAAAATTACGTAACAAGACCTAACAAGATGAAAATGATGTGACAAGATGACAACAATGTCAAACATGTAAGGTGACAAAGATGAAATAACAAGACATAACAAGATGGAAACAATGTAACAAGACAAAAATAACGTAAAAGATGTAATGAGACTAAAATGACATGATAAAACAAAAATGACAGAACAAGACGGACCAAGATGAAAACAACATAAGGAGACAAAAACTACACAAAAGATGTAACAAAACAAAAACAATGTAACAAGACAAAAACAACATAAATGTCATGATAAGACAAAAACAATATAAGATGAAAATGGCGTAATAAGATGTAATGAGATGAAAACAATGTAACAAGACAAACGCGTAAAAGAAAAATACAAAAATTACGTAACAAGACGTAGCAAAACTCAAACAATATAACAAGACAAAACCAAGATAACAAGATGAAAATGGTGTAAGAAGATGTAACAAGATGAAAATAACATAACAAGATGAAAACTACGCAAAAGATGTGATAAGACAAAAATGATGTCAAAAGGCTAACAAGATGAAAACAATGTAGTTTTTCCACCTGTGAAGTTTAGGAATGTGAGGCTACATGAGTGGACAGAGAGTTAGTGGGACAGAAGGAAAAATGATGAAAAACTGAAAGTAAAAAAAAAAAAAACATTTTTTGAAACACAAAGTCATCCTGAAGATAAGCTCAAGGCTGTGGGCAAGATTGTAGAGGACAGTGTATAATTTGCCTGGAGAGAGTGTGCATCCAGCGGGAAAGAGAGAGGTGGGAGTTTTAGATTAGAGGAGCAGAGTAGTGGCAGAGGTGGAGCAAGTGCAGAGATAGCAGTGGAGAGAAGGCCAGACGGGTGAAAGGGTTTATAGAGATTGGGTGAAGGATGGGGAAGAGGTGACAGATTGGATGTTTGGAGGCAGAGGGGTGAAATAACAGTGAGAAGTGACTGGAAGGCTTGGCCTCACTGCCCACCAGACAGCCCGCCCTCTGCAGGCCCTGCTGCACCTGTTGTTTTTCAGAAGCGAGACACGTAGAGGGGAGGGGGTTCAGAGTGGGACGGAGGGCTGACGAGAGGGGTGTCTTTTTGCTCCCTGTGACTCAGGAGAATCTGAGCAGGCACAGAGAGGGAGAGTTAAAGCTGAGCAGGGACTTTGAGAGGGAGCCGGGAGGGGGGGATGGGATATGCTATGAGTCAGCCGTGGCTAAAAAAAGAAACTGAGCAACTTCCACAGGGGACCAGCGGGGTAAAATAAGACAAGCGGTGAAACAGCACTCCTCAACCGGGCCTCTCATCCCCTTGAAACTGAACATAAGGTGACCAAGGACTTTTGGGAGGGAGTTGCATTAAAAGCACATCAAGTTTCACCTTGTATAATCATGCTTTATTTGGTAGCTTGCCATTAGATATAATTTTTTACATGCCACAAATTGTATAAATACCAGACATGGAAAGGGACTTTAGAGCAACAGTATGTACGAGTACTAGTTTAAAATGTTCAAAAATAACTAAAGTTATGAACAGTATGTAAATAAATAACAGTTTTGATGTCATTTCAAAGGCATCTATGTATTGTGTTGCAGAGATATCTACTAAAGTAAGCATGCTAGCCAGCTAGCCCCAGCCCATCCTCAAGAGGCAATAGTCCAGTAGTCACCTAAGGGCAGCTACAGTTAGTTAGTTAGTTAGTTAGTTAGTTAGTTTGGAGAATGAATTTGACAGGTGACTAATATCTTGTAATTATATCCAAACTCTCACTCCAGGTAGAGTCAGCTAAAAGAACTGCTACTAGCTGCACGGCTAACTGAGCTAAGTAACTAACAACAGCTATAGTTAGCAGCAGTTATTTAATTCGGAATGGATTCAACAGGTGGCCAGTGTCTTGCAATTCCTCTAGCTCTGAGCTCCTAGTCTCAGTTGAGTCAGCTAAAAAGAACCACTACTGGCTGCATGGCTAACAGGGCTAATTAGCTAATGGCAGCTACAGGTAGCAACAGTTAATTAGTTAGTTTGGAGGATGAATTTGATAGGTAGCCAATATATTGCTAATCTTCTAGCTCCAAGCTCCCAGTCCCAGTAGACTCAACTAAAATAATTGATAGTAGTTGCACAGCTAACTGAGCTAACTAGTTAATGGCAGCTACAGTTAGCAGCTGTTAGTTAGTTAGTTTGGAGAATTAATGCCACAGGTGGCCAATATCTCACAGTTCTTCTGATTGCTCACTTAAAGTAACTAAATCAACTGGGACCCAAAGAGGGGACATCATTTTGTCTACCCCTTGCATCAATGCTCTCAGACACGTCTTCTTCTCTGATTTAATGAATTGTTAAACTATTTTTAGACACATCGATAATGCAGACATATAATCAATTCACTTCTTAACAAGGCATTAAGTGCAGTAGCTTTGTGGTTTATCTGGCAGCATTTCAACATCTTTTTTTAGGACTACAACAGAATTTCACCCACTCTACAGTGAGTTCTGGAGCCAAATCTTTGGTGACATAACAGGGTGTCACTGGTGAAGATATTTCACATTCCTCCCCCCGAGCTCTCAGAATAGAGCAGAGCGTCCAGGATTGCAGACCATGGTGAGTAAATGCAGTAATGTGAGCCGCATGGTAAATTTCAATTTATGTCTTGTGGTATATTTTGAACAGAGGTGTGCGGGTAATATCAAGCTGACATTGTTTTTCTCCTTGGGTCCATGTCATGCAGAGTGCCCAGAACTATCAGTCTTTCTGACATGGTTATGATAAGAAATACCATCTCATGTAGTGCTGCCTTAGTCATCGAAGTAGCCCCTGCAAAGTTTGTCAAACACAACTGGTGATGAGCTGAGACTTAAGATGGAAACTCTAGGGGTGAAAGAAAACAATGTGCATGCACAAAATAGTGCAGATGACAAATGCTGGAGAAAAAAAAAAATACAAGAGAGAAGGAACAAGGAAGGCGTCTGTCCAAATGCAATCTGTCAACAATGAACTCTGTGTGACTTTTTACTTGTAGCTTGGCTCTGACAACATTATAATCAGGCCTGACAAAGCATTCTGTTTACCTCTGCTGGATGGGATGGGGGTAGTGGAGCATGGTTGACATCCTACATACGCAACAGTATAGCTGTGGGCTTTATAATCCCTCTGCAGCCTGAATTACAGAAATCAAACTGACGTCATTCTTCACTGCTCAGTTACACCAGCCACTTTGGGGCTGGATTAACTCAACGTCTCATCTTGTGTCTCACAAGTGCATTTAGAGATTAAGATGGCCCAGTTTAGTAAATGCTCTTCTTCTCTTTGGACAATTAAAGCTATAATACATAACATTTCCATATTAAATGTATGAAAACACACGACACATGTTGTATATTTTGTTAAATTGTGTACTTTACATTTTCCCAAATGTTCCAAACAATGTTCAGATGCTGAGAAATGTGCGCATTTCCAGTTAGCTGTTGTTAGCTTGTTGCTAGTTGCTATAACCCCTGGGAAAACACAGGATACGTCCAGATGAGTCACAGAGTGACGTCCATGAACATGATTTCTGCCTGAGTCATGTCACATAGACATTTATTAGTTATGGTGGTTAGTGAAGAAGCAACTCCGGTGATGCCACGCTCCTTCACAAAGTCACAAAGTCTTTTGTTATAGTTTTAATGTGTGAAAAACCCCTAAAGGCAGGCAAACTTACATACTTTACATTTAAAATGACACCTAACATTATCTTCAGCAGAGGCTGATAACAATAAACACACAAACAAACAAATTATCTTTTATATCATGATCATTTAAATGACTGAATGAATGATTCATGTGAAAACCTTTCACAGACCCTCTGGCAGAGTGCCACAGACCCCTATTTGAGAACCACTGATGTTCAGTACCTTGAACTTGACCATTGAACCACATCTATTTTTGCTTCTGCAGATAGAGGCGCAAACTTAACAGGACTTTTCCCAACTGTAGTAACAGCAAGACCCTGAACTTATGCTGCTGTGTGTAAGAGTTACAAACATGCCAGTGGAGTACTGTGTGTGTGTGTGTGTGTGTGTGTGTGTGTGTGTGTGTGTGAGAGAGAGAGAGAGAGAGAGGATGATTGGAGGTGGAATGCTGACCATGCTGGGACTTTCGGTATGACAGGGATGGGAGTCCTGGCATGGGAACATAGCACAGTGTCACTCTGGCTATCAGGTTCCTGCCCATACTAAACATGGAGGGGCACAACAGCCCCATACAGTTCCACTGAGGATATTTAAGAGGATTTCCAATTAGCACCATCATCATAAATTAGAGTCAGATCTTCAATCAATGCCATTTTCTTAAAAAAGATGGGATTACATTTTTGTAGACTGCACAGAAAGCACAACACAACAGTGATGTGAGGACAGACTCTGAAGACTGACGTCTGTCTTTCATTGAGGGACCAACTTAGAGTCAAGCAGTCTAAAAACTGACAAGTGACATATACTGTTAATGTGCAGCAGCTGCTGTTGACATGCATGCACTGTATCATTAGTCACTTAAAATGTTTTTGCAGTGATGTGCACCCATGTGTTGACAGGGACAAGACTCAGGGACAAAAGGTCTCCATGAGGTTCATCTTAATGTCGTCTCTCGGAACATTATAGCAAGGTAAATAGAGAGAAAAGAGAGGTCCTGCTTTGTGTCATGGTAAGTTATTCTCTCTTTCAGCTGTCCAATGTGGTGCATTCAGTGAGGGTAAACAACTTGTTCCTGGCAAGGTCGAAAAACAGTCCGGCTTTCAGTGACGAAAAAGCAGCAGCCTCTGCTGTCAGCTTCCTCACGCAGGAGCGCTTCAAACTGGAATGAACCAGCTGCTGAGAAAGATCATGAAGAAAAGCCCTTGAATAAAAAAGAAAAAACTCCCTCCCCCTTCTGCATCCATTCAGTCTATCTGTAGCTCTATCTCTGTTCCCTTCTTTGTTTCCAATGAGAAAAACAGAGCGAGTCTGTGCTCACAACAGATGGAGAGCTGGCTGCAGTGCTGCTGCTGCTGCTGTGCATTGTGTGTTAGTGTGGGCTGATGAAAAAGTTCATGACTGGTGACTATGTTCCCTTGATGTACTTTCCTACAGGATGGATTAAATAAATACCTGCAAACACATTCTATATCATTCCTGATTCTGTCTCTAATGTGACACATGCAAGTGTGATGTAGACTTGATGTAAACCTAAAGCCTCCACAGCTTAAATGTACAACAAGGAGTTTTAACAGTTTAATACTGATGCCTCTATATGACCAATATGAGCAAACAAAACGATCAGCAGGAAGATTGGATTTTTTCTTGTTTTTAATGTTGTAATTTCTGGTCGTAGCGGTGGAAACACAACCACTTTTGTTCACAGGGCCTTCAAAATGAACACAACATGAAAGTTTTTTGCAGCTTTGTTAAATTTTTGAGATGATAAATATTTGCACATTCTACAACCCTGATTTCAAAGCAGTTGGGACGTTGTGTAAAACGTGAAGAAAAACAGAATGCAATGATTTGCAAATATTTTTCAACTTGTATTCAACTGAATACAGTAAAAAAAACAACAAAAAAACAAGATATTTAGGATGCTGAAAGGTACAGACATATGCTGCCATTGCGACCATGTCTTTTTCAGAGACGTCCCTGCTTTTTTCACCAAGACGACCCATTCTACATGATCTACATGATTCTAGACTGATCTGCCAGCAGCCCACACCTCTCACCCACTGAAAATATATGGTGCATGAAGAAGCGGAAAATACGACAACAGAGACCCCGGACTATTGAGCACCTGAAGTCGTATATCAAGCAAGAATGAGAAAGAATTTCACTTTCAAAACTTTAACAATCAGTGTCCTCAGCTCCCAAACAACACTGAGTGTTGTTAAAAGAAAAGGTGATGTATCACAGCAGTAAATATGCTAATGTCCCAAATTTTTTAGAACGTGTTGCAGATATCAAATTCAGAATGAACGTATATGTACAACAAACAATAGTTAATCTGTTTGAACATTAAAAATCCGGTCTTTGTACTGTATTCAACTAAATATAGGTCAAAAAGGTTTTGCAAATCATTGCATTCTGTTTTTATTCAGGTTTTATACAAAATCCCTTCCTTTTTGGAAGTGGGATTGTAAATAATTTGGCATAGGTTTGGCTCAAATATTCAAAGTTTAAAAAGACTAATATTGCAGATAGGTTTGAGTGGGTGAGGTGGTGAACTTGACTTGACAAGCTATGACCTGCAATGCTCAGCCAGTTGAGGTCCTGGATGCCAGGGCAGGTAGCATAGAAAGGCTATGATAAGGTAATGAGGATAGCCTATACAGTCCTACAGAGTTTATTTAGTGGGGAGGTTACAATTTGGTTTGAGGCTTGTGGACAAAAGAATTGCCAGAGGAGGGAACAAGCAACTGACTATCAAGTTACAAGAAAGTCTTAATCTTTACACGCAAGTCTCAAGTCAGGCATGTACTGAGTCAAGTCTCATGTCAAGACTGGCAAGTTCCAAGTCAAGTCCCAAGTCCCAAGTTTCGAGTCCTAGACAAGTCATAATGCGCTTTTCATCAACAGACCCTCGACCTACCGTTCTTTGTGTATCTGCAATTGTCAAACGAGCTGGAAGTTGTTGCGTCTCCGCAATTTTTCAACTTGCATGTTTTACATATTGCAGTTTTAGTTTTTATACACAAACAAACTTAACTTTGCTATCAGTCTTTCCAAATCAAGTTGAGTACTGTAATGTTAGTTCTTTATGGTTCTCTCCTGCAGCTTGATTAGATGCTGTCAGATAGTCTGACTCGTTTCAAGTCATGAGACTTATGGCCACACTTCTGAAAACTGCACTGATTGGTTACAACCATAAGATGGTTGATGTATGAAATATAATGTCTGTGTCAGAGGTGAAGGGAAGTGGTGACCCTCCTTGTCAAATGTTTCCTGTAACTTCATTTAATGAATAAATTAGGAAGAATTAATGTTTGACACAAAGCTGTGGGTGTGTTAATGATAACTAAACAGTGGCTCCTTTCTGTCAATTATTCAAGTCATCAGCGACAGAGGTCTGACAGACTGCCTTTCAAAGGGTCTGAATGTATGACCTGAATGTGCCTACAAAACAATTGAATCTCTAATGTGTTATTTTTAAGACCTGTTCATTAAGCATGACATGTTTTATGGGACTGTATGATGTGTGATGTTATTTTTAGTGTGATTTTATGATGCCAGTAAAACAATTAAACATTTTAATTCCTGTTTTTTAGCAGAGAAGTTATTCTTTGTTTCCTGCCCAGGGACTACAGATGACAATTACCTTATAGGTAACTCTGGTACAGCTAAAGAGCGGTGCACCAACCCTGTCAAACAAACAAATAACATTAAAATAAAGTTGGCATGCACATATGCTGGCATTCATTTATTAAGCCATTTCACGCTCTGTAGATCTGTTCCTGCATAACATTTTCAGACCTTTAGTAATATTGGTTGTTCCATTGTTTCGAGGAATGCGTGGGCTCGCATTGATGCTGCTCTCCGTGCCTCATTGCAGAGATGCATTGCAGAGTGTGTGTCTCTCTGTGTGTATCTCTATTATGTCACAGTGATGATGTGGCACTGGCAACCAGACTTACTGGGAGGGGGGGACCCCGAGTCCAACCCTCCCCGTCCATGCTGAACGTGCCTGGTCACAGCAAGCTGCCGAGAACCTCTGGATCATAGGGGGCTTCTGGGTAGTGGGATTAGCTGGTGAGAGGAAACAGCTGAGGCCTGTGTAGTGTCAGCACTTGCTAATCAACACTCCCAACGCACACACATGCATGCACGCCGCCCCAATCTATGCTCTCCCCTCAATATAATCCCCTCCTCCTTTTTTTTCAATCCGCAGGGGTCAGACACCCACAAAGGCCTGGGCCCACAAAAGTCAAAGGGGGCCGAGGTGGGGGGGAGGGGGACAAAGGCAGACTGAAGTGCTTGGTCAAAGCTGACAGGGGCTGCTGAGTCATCACTGATGCTGGTTAAAACTGAAAATGTGCAAAAATTCCCCGTCAGGTTTATGAGTTTTCATTTTGTATTTCACATTTTCAGTTTTGGGTAAAGGTTTAGAAGCAGTTTCACCTTCCCTCTTCACACCACACTCACTGCAGGTTCCTGCATCACAGAGGGCGTTTAGATATCAAAAACTGCCAGGTCCAGTTACGCAATCGCTATGACATTCATGCATTTGGTTCCAGCTTGACCTCCTTCAGCTCACGCTTGTATTTCCCAAAAAAATCAATCAGTAAAAAACCCGGTTGACGTCATACGCGTGTCGATACACTATGAGTGAAATTGATTGACTGTTTGACATTATAAATAGGTCATGTGTAGACAAACTGGTACCAGAATGAGGGCAGCCCTATTTAAAGACAGAGCGCTGCAAACTATGTAAGTTAAATATTTACTTCAGCCTGAAACAAATCAAGCTGCAAAGCATTCAGAAACACTTAGGGACTGGTAATGTGTATCAAAGTGTTAGGTAAATGTTAACACATTTGTGCAAATAAGACTTGAGTGAAAAAAGAGTTCAAAGTCAACACAAGTAATTATTTGACGCTTGAACATTGTGTATTGAGGTTGCAAAAGAATTTTCTCTTCTTAAACTCATTGACAAACGTCCATATTCAGGCTCCACAGGTGCTCACTGACCTTGTGGTTTCACGCAGAGCTCAGGGCTCAGTAACAATCCAACATGAATTGTTGGGTGCCCTTAGATCAGGCCTATTCAACTAGTTTTTTAGGAGGGCCAGATTTGAAAAAAAGCAAAGGGGCCGGGCATTTACATTTTCTTTGTCTGACCTGTAAAATTAGGACTTTAAATGTGTAAAGCAATGCACCTTTTAATTTTTTTTTCTCAGTTGGAAAAGAAACATTATCAAAAAATCAATTTACCTTTGTAATCATAAATTAGAAGTAGCTTGTTTTAATAATACCATTGCATTTAATATATTTTTCTTCCAGTTTAATTCTCCTAAATTCCCTCTGCTCAGAGGGACAGTTCACCTCAAAATCATAAAAAAGTTTTTTTCCTATTACCTGTGGTGCTTTATCCATCTAGATTGTTTGGTGTGAGTTGCAGAGTTTTTGGAGATATCCGCCATAGAAAGGTCTTCCTTCTCTCCAATATAATGGGACTAAATGGCACTCAGCCATCTAGATGGACAAACAGCACTACAGGAGAGAGAAAAAAATGTGTATTTTTGATTTTGGGGTGAACTATCCCTTTAAACGGCATGATATAATAAGTGTCTCTGTGCTTAACAACAGACAGCCATCTCTCATTTGAAGAAATTATATATTTATATATTTTTTAATATTCATCAATGATCAAAGGGTCAGACTGGGGTTGTTAAAGGGCCACCAATTAAATAGTCCTGCCTTATACACATCCTCATTTAGACAAACAGATTTTTCTGTTTTATTTCAAACTGGATCCTGATTTTTTTAAAACTCAATTTCAAGCAGTTTTTGAAGATGAATCAGTCATGAGTGATTAAATGCTTCTTTATAATGTTTTGTTTTTGGGTTATAGTTTGGGTCTTAAATTCTTAAATCTGGCCCCTGACAAATACCCCCAGATGATGATAAACAAATAATAAAACTAATACCGAAACTAATACCGAAACTAATAAAAACTAAACTGAAAGGAGCAAACTCTGGAAACAAACTGAAACTAAACTGAATTGAAAACAAACAAATAAATTAACTGATAAATTTGTTCATGCATCAAGTCTCTTGCTGATACCACCTCCATTCCTTGGCAGTGGGCCTGCTTGTCCTTCCTTGTGCATGCATCATTCAGCAGAGATCAATAAATCATGTGTTTTGCTAGTATATGTCAACTTGTGACTGTGGTTCACTTGGCCTGTAGCCCTCAACCTGTATTAGGTTTCACTGAGACTTTCCTAGAGAGGGCTGCTGTGACTCACACATGCGTCTTTTTAAAGGGTGCATTAGAAAAAATATATGATTGAATATTTTTATTTTTTGCACACTGGATCATAATTAGCTTCTGCTTTATCAGAAATGTGTAAGATTTGAACAGCTAGCCTGGCCTGGCCAGTATTACAAGGTGTGTTCTGCCATTTCAAAACCAGCTGTTATCTACACAAAACACGTCTGATTCGAGCGACATGAACCTAATTAATTTTCTCCATCAATAAAAGCAAATGAGCCAGTAATACAAGGTAAGAGGACCCTGAGTAAATTATTTGGCACCCTGAATCACTCAAACCTGAAGCTGTCACATAATTCACATAAGTGGCACTTAAGCGAAAAGGAAAGTGCAGCTTTTCTCTCTCTTTGCCTCCATCCCTTCTTCTGCCCCGAGGAATCCCCAGTTAACCTCTGGAAACCTCTGGGTCACTACAGACCAGTGTGGACATGCACAAACAGAATGAAAAGAGGAATAAATCTGAGCTGCTAGTGCCATGTTGGTCTCAGTTTTGGGGATAATTACAGACATTTCTATTGACCCTATGACAAATGCCCTAAAAACAAACTTTAAATATAAATAAGGTGTATTTTTCAATTAATTTGCAATGTCATGGTGAAAGTAAGCTTTATTGTTTGTCTTTGGGCTTTACTGTCATGCAACTTTCTGTCAGCGAGGCCAGGCACAGTTCTCAAACCACCTCCGGGGGCAGTGTTGCACTAGTTTTTAG
The DNA here is from genome assembly GCA_027495735.1 of Lutjanus campechanus. Classification (NCBI taxonomy): domain Eukaryota; kingdom Metazoa; phylum Chordata; class Actinopteri; order Lutjaniformes; family Lutjanidae; genus Lutjanus; species Lutjanus campechanus. The sequence goes on along the minus strand of JAJHUR010129443.1, from coordinate 937 downwards.
AGGATAATCTGGGTCTAGTTGAGTGGCAACCTGTGTGCTTCTAATCTGAGGCTGCCATGACCCAAATAAAATTGTTTTCTAGCTGGGTAAAGCAGTGGGTAATGATTAATCATTGGCAGCTTCTTTCTAAACTCTGCTTTTCAGCTGAAGGAATGTTTTGCTGTAATTTGGTCAAATATCGTTGCTCAGACACAGCAAAGACCAATGTTTAAGTTTATCTTCACTAATTCAAGTACTTTTATTAATGCATGAACTCATGTCTGGCATAATCGTGTTCGGTCTTGCACAAAAATTCAATCAGTCCATTTTAATTTAGAACAAAACGTTTATTCAAATCAAAAGGAAGAACTAGACAAAAGGTTAAATCATTCAGAACATAGTATATTCATAGAATATCTATACATCATCATGATTAACAGACAAAAAAAGATAAAAACAAACATACAAATGGAGAATGAAGAAAAATTCAGTGAGTGATATTGCACTTTGTTTCTAAAATGTTTCAGATCCCATCTTCTTTATCTCTGAACATTTCAGTTCCTGCCTTTATTGGGTCAGGAGTTTAGCTTAGTTTTGACACTGGACTACTCTGAGGCCCAAGCAAATAATGGACTATGGAATTGACCAACCTGAAACAAATATGTAAGCTTATTCATTACCGTGTAGCTTGATTCAGTTTCCCTAAGATAAAAAAATCCAAACAAAGAACTGCAAACGAATAGAACAGGATAGGAACAGGAGTTTGGAAGAAGCAGTTTGTCTGCTATCCTACCATGTTAGCTAAGTGTTTCTCAGAAAGGGGGGGGGGGGTGCTGATCAACAGCTGCCACCCCCAGGCCTGAGGGGGATCAGAGAGGTCAGGGAGTAGACTAAAAACTCAGGAAGGTTGCTTGTTAAACTAGGAAGCAAACTAAACCAAAAATGCCCAGAAATACAT
>JAJHUR010129440.1:6565-18594 GCA_027495735.1 Lutjanus campechanus | reverse complement strand
TTTTATTTTTCACTTTTACTTGAGTAAAGAAGTTGTATCAGTACCTCTACTTTTACCACACCAAATATCTGTACTTCTACTTAAATGTGTATACTTTTGCCACCCCTGGTGGGTCTGATGTGGCTAAGCTTCACTGCTCTCCATTTTCTTTGCTCCTGTCAATTGGTCCAATTGAGCTGAAGTGAAGCAAATTTTCAACCTGTTTTAGCTTGCCAACTTTATAGCCTGCACGCTGCTTTAAAGGACATTCTCGATAGAATGAAGTGAACTCTAAAGCAGAAGTGACAGTGACTTGTTTACACTGAAGAACCACTAGTTATCCCTTGGACTGCTGACTTCATTATCTTGTCTAACAACTCCTTTAGGAGATAATGGAATAGGGTGTGAATCATGGTGTGTGTGAGAGAGATAGAGAGCTCTTCTGTACTCACGAGGAGCAAAAAATCCTCCAGAGTGGGGACACAAACATTGATTCCACCAAACGTTTTTGTATTTTTTTGTAAGATACGGCTTGTGTCCATGCAGTGTTCAAGTATATCTGATGTGTTGGCTTCACCGGGTTAGGGTTAGGCTGCAACGTGACCGCCTGAGTTGATCACAGCCATTCTACACCATGCTGTGATTCCACCAGAATCACTGCAGCATGTCTCCGAAGTGGCTCTCCACTCTCTGCTTCAGATGTGTCAAGTCTATTTTGGACTGCAGCCATGTCAAGCTGCACAGGGCAAATCAAGCTGGGCGGGAAGTCAGACACAGAAACGGCATAGAGCATCCAGTCAGTTTTCACAATAAAACACCCAGAGCAGACTCCTGATTGTAAAAAAAAAATGACAGAAAAAGAAACCATTAAACTGTGTAGGAAAAATGACAAAAAATCCACAAAATCAGGCAGACAAAAAGTGCCACTACTGGAATGCTGAAGCCACACTGAGGACGGATCAAAACCAGGTCACAGATGCCATCTCATTGCGCCATGCCCGGGGGAATCAAGGCCCAAAGGTCAGTGATTCCCAAGCCTTTTCTGTCAGGCTCCCTTTGCAGATAAAAATATTTTTGTGCCCCTCTCGCATCCCAAACTATACTCATATAAATGAACACATGCACACCATCTATATAACAAAATAACAAAATAAGTTTTACGCTTGGCTTTGGTGGAAAAGTTGGTCCATTAAAACAAAATGTGACAAAGTGCGATTGTAAACAGATAGCAAATAAATAATAATGGCTTAACCATTCACTGAAGAAACTAAGAATAGTGGCAGATGGAACAAGCATTTTAATTCTGCACAAATCTTACAATTTGCCATGGATTGTTTTTGAAGCAAACTTGCATGTTGGATCTTTTATTGAGACAATAGTTTACCCATGCAATGAGCCCTTCAAGAAGAAAAAGCACACTGCACCTGAAGTAACCAAAGAGCACCTGTACAGTATGTGATCAAAAGAAAGACCCAGAAGTGCTTCTACTGTGTTGTCTTCATGCCAAGCAAATGACTTTGAAAATTATTTAAGATGAATATTGAGATAATCTACTGCAAGTAAAATGCTACAAGGGAGTCTTGTTGATGTAAATACATACTTCCTTAATGAAAAAAAAAAATAGGTGGTTTCAGCAGTAAATATGTGTGTTGATACGGAACATAACATCAAATATTAAGTTGATGCACTTTCTGCTTAATCGTATGCACAATCACAAACAGCTTTGGTCAACTTTGGTTTAAGGTTCATCCGGAGTTTTAAGTGTGAAATTGTGCATTATGAAAATTATGCATAGCTCAAGGCTCAGTATATGATACGATTGGGAAAAATAGGCTGCCAAGTTAGTAATCTGTTTTATATACTTCAAAGAGTGGAGACATGGAGGGACATAGAGGCGAGGAAAGACTGACGGAGAGATCTGGCAGGGATGCAGTGTTTTCAGTGTTTGGGAGGGTAGGAATGGGCTTCTCGTCTGGAGATGTGGAGACGCATTGGGTGCTGTGCTGACTCTGATTTCTTCTTTCTCCAAGTTAACTCCAGCTAGCAGTGAAGTTGCAAGGTGAGCTGAAGTGACAGCAGGAGAGGCTTGAGAAAGTCAAAAAGTTGGACTGGTGTGAGTTTCAACTGGAGAGTCACTCTATTTATAACCTATATATTTTAACATTTTTATGAATGCACATATTCAGCTAGCTGGCTGAGCATGGATGCATTTTTTCGAACCAAACTTCACCCAGTGCATAATTTTGAAACACGCTGAGAAGAGGGCAAAGGTGTAGGAGAGGGGGGCACAGGGGGGCTCAGTTGTACGTGAGGCAAGATAGCAAGGCAGTCAAAACTAACTAAACATGAGGAGCTGCTACCAGGCTGTCTGTGTCCATGCTGGAAACACAGGGAGTTTGCTGGAACTTTGGCAGACACTATAAAGCACATTCATGGCCATTTGTAAGAGTGTCTGTGTGGTAGGTTACCTCTGTTGTAGTTGAGCAAAGTGCTCAACTAGATGCTCAGAGAGGCTGAGAGGCTCTCCGGTGTCTGTGTGTGCCGTAGCCCTGCTGTTTATCAAAGAAATGCAGTCCGGTGGAGCTTCTACAGCTGTCAAAACAGCACCAAAATGTAAAAATACTAAGTAGAGGGTTGGTAAAAAAGAACAAAACAAACAAACAAACAAACAAACAAAAAAAACCCCAGAGTAAACTCCTGTGAATGATGGATCTCAAATCAGTGAATCAAAATGAGTGCTGTTTCACAGACTCCCACAAGCATGGGGGCAGGGGAAGAGCTACCCAACTGATTAGTGGGCAGAGCTGCAGATGTTGGGGTGTTTTGTTTTGTTTTTTGGGCAGATTAGATGTCAGTCAGTGATGAAAGATACCACCACATACATCATGCGCCTCTAGATCAACCAATAGCAAAATTCAATTGCAATAGCCAGTTGTCAACCAGTAGAGGGCAGTTGCTGTCTGTATTTATAACACAATATTTGGAATTAAAATATTTTGCACTAAAATGTTGAGATTTGTAACTGAATCGATCAGTCTAACGTCTAAATATACATATATATACATTGGTTTTCGGCTGAAATGTGGTTTGGGGTTACTCTTTAATTAGGGTTTGGCAATATGTTAAAATTTTCCAACCATCCACAATCAGCCAAATAACTGTCGATTGCCAACATATTTGCACGTGTGTGTCTGTGCGTGTGTTATCCCATTAATGTGTGCTACTAACTGAACATCTTCCCTGTCCCATAGTTTTGTGCCCTCTTTTCTCTCTCCTCTCCTCTCCTGTTGCTTTCTACAGGTGCCTCTGCCTCTGCAGCTGTAGAGTCAAGATCTGTGGCTGCAAGATGCCTATAATGGCAGCTCAACTATTGCTATTATTTACATTATACGACTATTATTAATATTATCACCACTGCTGCTACCATTACTGTTTCTTTGAATTATTAAACTAGATTATGCTACTGTAGGTTCTCTTTCCTCCTACTCCTCCTCCCTTTCTCCTACAGCCTCCCCACCTACAGTCCCAAAATGCTTTTCAGTATTAGCAGATGTGTAGTTAACGTTAGTGGCTTGTCTTACCTGTAAACGTTTCTTTAAATTAGTTGTCATTTTCACAGCTGCAGGACTGCACTGAAGGGTGATGTTGTTCACCTTTTCTGATTGGAAGACAAAATAATGGCAAAAGTTCCATTAAGTGAAGCATTTATTTTTACCAGAGACCATGATTGGCTATTAGAGTAGCCATGGTTTCACTGGAAGCCAGAGTGGTATTGAGATACTCATGGACCGTTGTAGTATTCATGGTAGCATATCATTCTTTATTTTAAAATGTATTTTAAAATTGTAATCCTACTAAGATTACAATACCATTTTTACTGAATGTGTCTATAATCTAACTACATCTTTTTTTCTGTAATAAGTACATAATCCTGTTACATGTAGCTAATGTACAGGCTGATGGCCACCCAACCTTAATAATGGGCCTGGTTCCACTTGAGGTTTCTGCCTGTTAAAAGGAAGCTTTTTCTTGCCACTGTCTCCTCAGCTCTTACTCTTGGTGGGTACAACTGGGTTTATAAAGAGTGCGGTCTTGACCTGCTATAATTGAAAAGTGCCCTGACATAACTTTATGTTTTGACGTTATACAAATAAAAGTGAACTGAACTGAATTGAATGGAATCTTGAATTCTTTATAAAAATATAGATCATATAGCAATGCCCTTGAGCTACAGCGTACTACATAAAACAAGGAAGGGACAGTGGAGACATACAGGAAAATTGGCTATTACTAACAGGCAGATTTGAGGACAACCATAGGTGAAACAACCCAGGTATAAACTTCACAAACAGAAAAAAAAAAACCTGAAAAAGACATTCTGCAAAGAAAACACATTTTATTTCTCTTTAGTCTGAGTTGATTGATTTTTTTTTTCCACAGCAGCCATTTTTCACATGACATAGTAGAATAAAACAGGGTGTCACCGATGATACTAATAAAGGTTCAATTCCATTCAGGTCAAAAAGAATCATGCATGTTGGCTCACTGAAAAGGCTCTATTGGAACAGGTCCTTAATTAGTATCATTGGTAACACCTGTGTTTACCTTACTATTTCATATCAATATGGCAGCTGTGAAAAAGGTTTGCCTTCATCTGCCAAGGACACTAAAAAAAAAAGAGAGAAAACTGTAAGCCTTGGGAAGAGCATAGAAAGCAGAGCGTCTGGTCCAACTCACTGGCTGCAAGTGTTTTCTTGAAGTGACTGGTTGCTGTTTAAAGTTAAGTTTCCAAGTTTCAACAGTCGACAACTTTGTGAGTGTAGCAGAACCGACATAGAAGCTGTTTGTGGACTCTTCTGACAGGACTGTGGTCTCTTTTCCACAGTGTTCGCCAGCAGACCTGGATAACTGCATGAATTAATTTGTAGCAAGTCTTATAATCAGGGAGTTGGGCTCAGGTGTGTCTGCTTCCATGTGCCAATTGGTTAGCACCCTCACCCCAATCTCACCATTTGGCCTAAGAGCAGCTTGCGGCGTTAGACTTGGTGCAGTTCCATCTGGGCTTGCTTGGGGCAATTCCCACAGTTCACACTGATGTTGTTCCCCTCTGGTTACATTTAACACTGCCAGGCAAACTTGTGTGATTTAAGTTCTGTTTTAGATTAAGACACTGTGTTCTTTGGTGTGTACATGAATCTCTGCAGTCAGCAGTGAAATCAAGCTGGGGTTCTGTCTTTGGCTCTCTTAAAAGACATTTTATGCGCCTTTGAGATTTAAGCAGGGGGTCTTTGAAACTGGGCTTCCTAAAATAGAACTTTTTGTCAGTGGTGATAAAAGGAGCATTGTCCATTAGGGAGATGGAACACAGCACTCCAACACCATCATTTGAATTTTACAACCAGTCTCTTTACCAGGCAGTGGCCGACTCAGGCTTGCCGTAAATAAAAAGGGCTCCACCTGTATGCGATGGGGCAGTTTCAATCCCTGGTTTGGATTAAAATCGTTTCATTATGTGCAGCCCATGGAACGGCATTGCATCTTATCCACTGAAAGGGCGTCATAAACGAGACATTATTATATTTTGTCCACTGAAGAGCACCCTAGAAGGTACTTTACCACATTTTGTCCAATGGAAGGGCACTCTAAATGGCACTTCATTGTGTTTTTTTCCACTGGAAGATCAATCTATAGAAGGCACTTTTTTCACAGTTTGTCCACTAAAGGGCACTCTAGAAGGCACTTTATCATGCTTTATCCAGTGAAAGAGCACCTTATAGGGCACTTTACTACATTGTTGCCACTGAAGGGCACACTAGAGGGCACTTTATTGCATTTTGTCCACTTAAGGGTGTAACTGAGGTTAAGCTGTTACCCTTAATTTACTTCAAGTTCAGATTCCCGGCCACACCAACACAGTGAGAAGGACACAAGTGGTGTCGCGTTTTCCCTTGCTTGTGTCGCCAAGGGAACGTGCTTCAGCAGTGCTCTTGATGTGCTGCAGTCCGATCCGCAGAATCCAGTACTGGGACCTGATCTGCCGCTGTCAGAGCAGAAGAGTAAAATCAGTGCCCAGCCTGCCTTGTAGCCAGCAATTTCAAAGAAGATGTGACATTATAGAATGATCACTTCCCTTTACACAATGTCTCGCGTGCCCATCGACAGAATATGCTGCCGCTGCCACTGCTCTGCTGTTGGCCTATGGACACGAGGCCCTCGACACAAACGAAAGCATTACTCAGACACTCTCAGCAATCTCAGGAGGACTTAACGCACACACCCAATGAAGAGGAAAATACTACTTTCCTTAATTTGTAGGATAGCGAGCGTTGACACAGCAGAGTCTGGGGATCAGCTTTGCCAGTATGAAGGGAGACGATCCCATCCACAGCAGTGCGAGGAAAAGTGTAGATCCAGATCCAGTCTGCGATGAGGGGGGACAGCAGCAGCTTTCAGTAGCAGGTCATAGCAGCATTCTTGGTGAGAGTATCTGAACCTGTAAGAGACCTGGCGTCTTCTTCATTAGGAGTGGGAGGAACAACCAGTGAATGAGATCTCTGTTGAGGCTCAGCAGTTCATGCAGTTCATGAAAGACACGTAAATACACAAAATCCACTGTGACACAGCAAACTGTTCAGTCATTTGTCCATCACTTTCATAACGCACAGCAACATTAGAAATAACACATCATTAAATATTATACAAAATACAGGATTTACCTTAAAACAACAAGTGGTGTTTATAAAGTTTACCATAAATCACACTGCTTAAACAACAAAGTGACATTCTGCATTAAAAAGGGCACACTAGAGGGCACTTTATCACATTTGGTCCACTGAAGGGCGCTTCTAGACGGTGCTTTATCACATTTTTTTCCCCCTGGAAGGGAAACCTAGAAGGCACATTTCCACACAGGGCACCTTAGAAGACACTTCATCACGTTATATCTATGTTAGGGACAACAAAGAGGTCACTTTTGCTGCATTTCTTTCACACCAACCCCCTGCTCTCCCTCTGGGTTGCCCAGTGTTTCCAGAGATAACTATAAATGCGAGAATGGATAAAAGAATATGTTTAACACGAGCCTAGCTCAAAGTATATGTGTTGAATTTTAAAGGACTGGCTGGGAGGTCATCAGAGGGCAGTTTCTGACAGCAGTCAACACAAGATGAATCACTGGAGTGGTGAAGAGATTCATTTTCTGTGTGAGTGTGGGTAAGTTCTGTGTCTTGTGTGTGTATATATATATGTGTGTGCATATTGGGCAAATTTTCCTACTTCAAGTGATGTAATCTATATTCCATCAGTTGTGAGGGCCCTTAGGTCCCTGGTTATCACACTGTTATGGGCCCTGAGCAGCAGGATGACACATATATAATGTCACCCCCGTGCCCTACTTCTCAGAGGGAGAGATGGAAATCTCAGCAGAAATGTGTGTCTTCACTTTATGGCTGAATGTGAAATTTATACATCTCAGCGGGTTGTATCTTTTCCAGTTTAATGACCTCATAAGAACAGAGGATTCCCGTCGTAAGCTTTTGTCATGCATGGAGCCTGTTTGTCTTTGCTGAAATGACTATTTCTTTTCATTTAAACAAGGCAGACACAGATTGATTTGTCTTTAACCTCTGTATGATGAATAAAGATTGGTGCTGTTCTCTTCGACAGAACCCATCAATTGTGCTGCAGACCTTTTCTGTGGCGAAGCTGAACAGATGTGTGTTATGAGCACTACGGCACAAAATGACTCAAGTCTAGACTGTCAGACGAAGCTGGAAATTGCTAGATGTTAGAAAAACAGATGTCATTTACAGCACTGATAGATGTTGTGCTGTAATGACATTAGTACAAAAACTATAATGTATTTTTCAGAGCTATAGCGATGCTCAGTTTATTTCATTCTCAAACGCGTTTCTTATTTGGGACCAAATCAAATTGAAAATGTAGCCCAATAAATAAAACAGCCCTTTTGATTTCATTGTATTTACCCGTTTCTCTGCATCCTCTGCTCCATATCCTTCTTTCATTTACGACCTTATTTTCAGCAATGAACGTGTTAGCCATTGTCTGCAGAGATGCAAGGGCCAATAATTTGCCGCCTTGGTTGAACAGATTTCCCATTTCCTTTCTCTTCCCTTTAATTTAGGCCTCCACATGAATCGAGTGTCAGTGCAGATGATCGGGACACCATTTCAACCAGGAACACAGGTGATTAACGAGTATTTGTGGAATCGTGCTGAGAATATAGTTAGAGCGTGTTCCAGTGTGGGACTATTTGCTGTCACCTGTGGTGTGTGCATGTGCCCACATGCTTGAGTGCCTATGCAGTTTTCTATTACAGTCAACAGCTGTGTTTGCATTCAAGTCTTAATAAATCAAATGTTTGTAGTGTGAATAGATGGCATAGTACTTAGTTATGGCAATGAAAACGACTTGCTCTTGAAAGGTACAGTGAAATCATTAAGTTTATTAATTATGGCTATATTTTCATGAGATAATGAAGAATGGCACAAATTCAAAACTTGATGAAAACAGTAAATCTGATCAAAGCTTTTGCAGTTTTTTAGAAACATGTTTTAATTTGGGCAGATCTGCACATTTAAAAAACAAAAACTCAAAGTAAAATGATTCTCTTGATTTGCTAACACACTAAATTTACAACAAATGATTATTGTCATTATCAGTATTCAGAAACACAATCCCTCACTGGTTTCCCACTCACAAACACATTCACAACAAGGTCTCTGCAGTGGTGGGCCACAAAATCGTGTTTTTGTTGAACAAAAACATTGCGCAGTGTCTTTATACTGCATTTCACCTTGTTTCTTTTAACGGTTATTTATTGTGAGTCTTTTATTGTTATTTCTCAATATTAAGTTTCATTATGATGTTTGAAAAATGTGTGTCAAGATCTCCATATTTGCCTTGTCTTCTATTGCAAACCAAATCTACCCACAGGTAACATAACCTGAACCTGAGAATGCTCATCAAAAATGGTCACTCCACTTGTCTCCTTCTTGACTGGCTCCCTGTGGCTGCTTGCATTTAAGGCCCTACACACCCATGGTCTGTCCACGCAGGTGTTTTCACTTATTTGCCTGATTAGACCTCATCTGAGGAATGTATGTTTGATCTGTTTTGTTGCACCTGAGCAGAAGGCTAATTAGCCAGAATAAATGAAAACACCTGTGAGGGTGTGCAGGGCCTTCAAATTCAAGTCACTTATGCTCTAACATAAAGTGGCCACCAGAGACACATTATATGTAGATGCCACATTGACCGCTTTATGATCTATAGACGAATCCGGGCAAGTACTGAAAGTAAATAAGCCGCCATTTGTTACTGTGGCGTCTGCCTACAGTATGCAGGTGCTTAAATGTGAGGTGTGATAAAAAATTTTTTAAAAAAAGAGTACAGTTTATTTGTACTTTTCACATAGCATTACTTCTGACAAATGCCTAGGAAGTCAGGAAGAACCTGTGCAGTTCTTGGCTGCTTGGTGTCAAACTTCAACTTTGAAGCAATATGAAAAGTAAATACACAAGCCTTTACAGCATGAAAAGCCCCTGTCTGAGACCATACACTCTACAGAGATTCCTTTGGTGTCAGAAGTGGCTCAAGAATACTGAAAGGATTTTATTCCTGAATACCTGAATACCTATAAAAAAAATATGAATTTGTATTTTTTAACATTTACACATATACTGTATGTGTCCGTGTGTGTCTGTGAGTATTACACAGTACTTAGATGTGATGGAAGTAAAATTTGAATGTTTATATCACCACTGTCTAATGTCATCAATCCAATTATCCATGCTGTCACTTTCAGCTGGCAACAACAGACCAGAAAGACGGCAGCTCTGTCATTTACATGTATGTGTTCACAGGTCTGACTTTCCCTGTGGTGACATTGAATGTGGCATCTGCGTACTGTACGTATGTCTGTTGTGGCCACTATGAAGGCACCCACCCACCTGAACTCCTTCATTCAGATTTATGAGCATTCTAGTTTACTGCTATATGCAAATAAATTCTTCTCTGTGGTCCTTTATGGTGGACCAAGTCACCGAACTGAATTACCAGAATCCCTCTATGTCTTCAAAAATCACTTGAAGATCTGTCTCTTCTGAGAGCATCCACTCGCCTAACAGCCTCTTTCTCTCTCTTTTTCCTCCATCCTTCTATATATAACCCTCTCTAACAGAGAATGCAAAACTTCATCTATCTCAAGTCGCTTTGTATATGCCTACTTATTCTGAGACAAGAACTGTTTCAAAGACCGGGAGTCAAGTGAGCCTGAATAATTTACTATAAGGTAACAAAGTTTAAACTGTCTGCCCAAAAGGCAGTTGAATGTGCACATTTTTAATGATATTTGGAGTGTCCTTAACAATAAAGAATGAACTCCTTGCCCATAAAGTGTACACACCCTCTGAGAACATTTACAGTTTCACACAGACTGTACATGGAGTTTTGCCACCGTGAAACTGCTGGGAAAGGAAAATGTCAAATAAAAATAAAATATTGCTTCAAGACTCTATACAGTCGACTGCGTGGTGCTTACGTCGGTAAAAAGAAGTAGGCTTCTAAGTTTGCGTAGAAAGTTCAGGGCACCTTGGTTTTTTAAATCAATTCCTCAACTTTCAATTTGAAAGAATGTGTATTACAGTATATGTCAGCTCTGCACTCTGGTGTCTCATAGGTGGATCTGTGGTCAGTGGACTCCTCTCTCTCTTATTCTGTTGGGTTTCCCGGAGATAAAGCCACAATCGATCGACTACCCATCCTGCCCCTCTCCCCCAACCCACCCTGTCTTTCGACCTGTGCTGCTCAAGTACGCTGGAGACACTCAGCTGTCTTTGTCTCTCCCTCACTCCCAAACTCCCTCCATCTCTCTGTCTCGCTCTTTTCTCCCCACAAACTCTTTAATGCATCATTTATTTGTTCCATTACCCACCAGACAGCGAAGCAGAGCTGCTGGTTATTGTGAGATCAGCTCAGAGCAGAACGAGATGTTCTCTAATGCTTGCAAATTCACATCAAGCACAGCAGATTACACGATTAGCTATAAGATTTACTCAATAACAGGGAATGTTCTCATTGCAGAAGTTGCTGGATGAATAACTTCACCTGCTGAAGTTGGGGGAATACAAAGCAATGTCAAATAAATGGACGGCAGTATGCGCAGTGATTGATTGCAGCTTGTAAGACCCACTCTGACTGACTGATGTATGTTTTGACAGCTGAGCTCACATTCATCTTGCAGTATGCGTTGACAAGTGTTCCTATAAACATGAATGTATGTAAATGTTCACATCTACATTCATAGGCATGTGTTGGTGTCTTCTAGTTTATGTGGGAGTGTGCAAGGCCAGCCTGTTATCACTCCCAGTGCATTTAATAAGACTGCTTGGTCAGTGCTTTTATGCTTCAGACTATTATGCTGTAGGTGCCCCTCCAGCATTATATTTTGATGTGCCACCAAAGTCAGGTGACATAGTTTAAAGAGCTTGAGAAAGTCCACATATGGTGGAGGTCAGGAGGATGGATGAGCAAAAGAAATGCAGAACTTTGACACAGGAGGCCGGGGTTTTTGTCCTGTATGAAACCAATAGTCAACGCTGACTCATTTTAAACTAACATAACATAACTTATGTGTATTACATTGTAATACAGTAGCTTTTGAGCCTGAACCTAACCAAGTAGTTTTTCAGCTTAAATCTAACCAAGTAGTCTTTGAGCCTAAGCTTAAAGGATAACTTCGGTATTTTTCAAACTGGGCCCTATTTCCCCATGTGTATGTGTGTATGATTGACTGCTGCAACTCGTTTTAAAATTGCTGCGGTATTGAGATACGTGAATGCAGCCGGCAGCTGCAAAACGAGTTATAACGGTAGTTATCGGGGCATAATGGTAAAAGTAAAAGTTTGTACATTAAACGTGCTTTTTTCGCCACAGTCCGGCTCACATCACCAGTGTTATCTCTGTCAACAGTATGCTTCACTTACTGCTTGTTGTGTGTCACGACATCTCGCGGGATCTTTGCTTGTTGC
>JAJHUR010129437.1:0-10925 GCA_027495735.1 Lutjanus campechanus | reverse complement strand
TGTCTGTGTCTGAATTACTTTAAAGTACATTACACGTGTACTCTAAACACTTTACATCTTCTTACACTATACATAAAGGCAAACATAAGAAATCATAGACTTTTATCATTTTACAACACAGGGTTGTATAACAAAATGCTAGCTGTAACCCCTTTATGTTGCTCATAAAACAAAAATTAAATAATTGGATGAATAAATGTCATATAAAACAAGGTCCGTTTATTTTTCATTTTATAATACAGGGTTGTACAATGAAATGCCAGCTGTAGTGCCTGTATGCTACCAACCAAACAAAAATTAGATAAATACATGAATAAATAAGTCATTAAAAAAATATTTTTTATGGTGGAGTGCATTAAGAGACTTGTGATGTGCCTACAGCCGGACACAAGGCACGTACAAATGTCACAAGAGTTTGACAAATCTAGGGTTTCCTTCTAGATATAACCAATTCTGACACATTAACTATGTGGCATTTAGCCTGCCAACCTCCACAACTTTTTCTTTATCCTATTCTTTTCAAGACAAATTTTATTATTTACAGCCCAATATCACAAATCACAATTTGCCTCAGGGGGCTTTACAATCTGTACAGTGTGTGACACCTTCAATCATGCACACCTTCCAAAGAGTAAGGAAAAACTCCCTCCAAAAAGTCCCTTGAACAGGGAAGAAAATGGAAGAAACATCAGGGAGAGCCACAATGGCGGGACTCCCCCCTCCCATGGGCAGATGGGCAATAGATGTCATGCATACAGAGCAGAACGGGAAATTTCAAACTATACAAAAAAAAATTCTCTTATATTTCTCCAGATTTCTGACAAATTTTCACATTTATTTTCATCATCATACCCTGTTTCTGACACTGTGCAACATGTAAAAGTCTCGTATGACTATTTCCACCTGCACAACAATCCAGCTACAACAAACAGACTTCCTAAGAAGAATCCCCATTTCTTAAGGAAAATTTTAAAGGAAAGGAGCATGCATTTTAAAAAAATCTGCCATGTGAATTTTCTTCTAGGGGCAGGGGCAAAAAATGCCAGAGATTCACACCAGAAGGATAAATTATTCTGCATTCTTTCCAGATAATTAAAAGTTAAAATTAAAATTATTCAACATAAAAATGCAGTTGCACGGTACTATTTTGTATTATTTTGTTAGTCTTCGGTCTTTAAAAGTCACAGACTCATGGATATGAGTATTTGAAATGTTTGTTGCCCTCACTATACGTCACTCCAGATATCAACATTGGCTAAATGCAAACATGTTCACCATATCAAGACATTCATCACTGAGAGAAGACAAAGCTGTAGACGAAAGACCAGTTGCAACCTCATCCTCCATTGAGATACAATGAAATTTAGTGATTAATTGAGGTTTGTATATGAGCTGCTGTCAGAAGCAAACAACAACATGATGCCAGAAAACGACTGATTGCTTAAACTTTCTTGTAAAAGGAGATAGATGTGATAGAGAGAAGTGATGCTCACTACAAGTCAACAGTGAGTTAGCAGGACTGCTGAATAATACAGGATCACTGCTGGAGGATATTCTATACTGAGTATGTGTGTGAGGGTGTGTGTTTGTGTGTGTGCGTGTGTGGGCTTATTGTCTGCTGCGGCGTGTTGGCCTGGACTGGGCATACCTGATTGCTGCTGTCACCATGGCAGCAGCTGCTCATGTAATGAGAGAGAGAGAAAGAGAGAGAGAGAGTGATGGAGAGAGGAGACCTTGTCAAAGTACAATTCAAGGAGAGCCACTGCAGCACCAAGGGTACACAATGAGACAGACAGATATAATCACAAGCCCAGGACACAGCGACACGCTCATATCGCCACATTTATACTCCGCTCTACCCACTCGCTCATTCACACACCCACACGCCCTCCTCAACACGCCTCTGTTTTTGTTCTCGTTGCGTCACTGCCCCTCACCATTTGAGTTTGGGAGGCAATCAGCGAGAACATGATCAGATGATCCCAGAAAACAAGTCGGCTTTCTCTGTAAGGAAACAGACGGTTCCTCAATCTTGTAAAGCCGAGCATAACAGAATCAACAGAGAGTAGAGCTGCAATCTGGACTGCTGGTCATTCAGTTACTCCTGCATGTGATTCTGTCCAGTATGACAGGTCCATCAGACTTGAAAAATCACGTAAAGCAACAATAAGTGTGCGTTCTGAGTTTGTCACACCATAGAAACGTGTTATTAACCATCCAACACCATCCAGCCAAATTTGAATGACTAAAAGATCACTAAGTATATAAAATTAGGTCTCAAAATCATGAAAAAATGAGCAGTTTTCTCTGCTCTGCTCTGCTATTTCAGTGTGTCAAACCACCACTAGAGCCGGAAAACACCTGAAACATGGACGCTCCTTCTAGCAACTATTGGACATGTCCAGACTCCATATGTTGGATTTGGAGCCACCAGAGCCAGAGGACAGTTACAGGATGGTATTTTTTTTCATCTGTGTCGGGTTGTTGGAACTGAAGTGAGCTGAAGTGTCTGATTTGGACTGAGAGAGTCGCTGAAGGTACGCCGAAGGTCACTGATTGTTAGGGAGGGTGAGGGGAGGGGGAAGCTGACAACAGTTTACCAGTCCAACTCCACAACTCTGTCCAACGTAGTTCTGTGTTTTACACAGGTTTTCAGCAATGTTCTAACATATATTTAGAAGAAAAACTCCCTTTTCATTTCACTAGATATTGTATTAATCTTAAAGGACCATACCAGTGTAGATAGGGATGTCAATGATTGAGCGTTAATCGGTTAATCAAAGAGAATATGCACACACAGTCCAACAGCTTTGCTAGCTGGAAGTCTGAAATAAAAAGAATGAATCACTGTGTTGGAGTTGTTGGAACTGCAACAACACAGTCCACTCAAAATTGTTACAGTGGTGAACAAAGTGGTGCTTCTTCTCTCACAAGTGATCTTTTGTCGAGTAAAGGCACACAAACAGATCATAATTTGATAAAACCCCAAAATGACTTGTCTGTGTAGTTTGCCAACATTGGTGTCACAATTAAGAGTCACTTTCTCCGGTGCGTCCAAATCCTTTGGACAACACACAGCAGACTACAGTATCCGCTTTACTTTAGTTGATACCAGTCCGTTAAATTTGCCCAGACAGGCCCCGTTATCAATCCTTAGTTATTGATCAGGGGTTCAGGACATCTCTACAATGTAGACTTGACACTATTCTTTGTTACATCCCTGTTGATCAAAGGTTTTGAATCACAGTGAACCAATTCTTTGCATAGTGATAATGACACATCCTCTGGGAACAACATCCCGCCCTTCCCTCTTTTAACTCCTTTATTTCATCACTCTTCATCATTGTAAACTCTCTGCCAGTCCCATTGTGTGAATACAGAACTGGCTCACCCACTGATTATAACTGCACTGCACACTGTTTGATCACTACCTCTTGGCCCACAGTGTAAGTGTGCTACTGTGCCATTGTTCTGGGTATAGATTTCCCACTACGACCCACTCTTTGTGTCTGTGAGCTGACTGTGAGTAAGACCACTACAGCAAACATCCACAAAGGATTTTGACTGATTTCTTCCACAGCATCAAGTCTATGTTTGTCAAAGTTACATAATCATTATAATTATCACAGATTAAGCAATTACTGCTTCAATTGCATTGCTACAATACTGAGGCTTTCACAAAGCAGACTAGAGGTTCACTGTCTGGGTGTCGCAACTAAATTCATTCACGCTGTTTGGAAATGAAACTAACTGACAATAGAGTGCCTACGTCGTGCCCCTTCGGGTGGCCCACAATGGGTCACAATTTGTCATTAAACTGTTTAAATATCTGTGAAGATACGTAATGAGAAAGACACCCCTAGAAGTCACGTAAGTGACGCCATGACTATCTTCCATGAAAAGCTAACATTAGCTGCTGAAGCTATGATACCTGTGTGTTGTTATACTGAGATGTAGTCACACAACAGCGGGTCTTACTTGTTCTTTCTCTTCCCAGCTGATAAAAGGACCAGGAGCCACTGGATAAAACACTTCAGCAAATGTAATGTTACAAGGGACAATGAGATTGGTCTTGATCACATATAGTGTGTGAGACGAGAAATGTAGTTCACTAAGCGGTTTCACACAAAACTAAACTATCCATCCATCCATGCATCCATTGGCCTTATCTTTGCCGGGTCACAGGGGGGTTGCTGGAGCCTAGCCCAGCTGGCATTGGGCGAGAGGCTGGGTACACCCTGGACAATTCGCAAGTTCATCGCAGGGTAAAACTAAATTAAACTATGACAGCCCTACCACAAACTGATTCTTTCCTGACTTGTAAAAGTCTGCTTTAAATTGACAAACAACATTCTTTATTGCCATAGACTACTGTTCATACATTTTCCGAATTTAGGCCCCATGGGGCACACCGGAGGGGGCGTGTCTTAGTCATGATTAGTGATGATGCTATCATGCTAACCTTTCTGTGTGTGTGTGTGTGGCGGGGGGCTGGGGTGACCCTTTTTTCGGCTTCTGAAGTAGGGCATGCCAGAAAATGAGAGAACCACCGAATTAGATGATCAACAGTAATAGTCTTTTAAACAAGAATGTCAAATATATGCTGATTCCAGCTTCTTAAATGTGAGGATATGATGCTTATCTTTGTTATGCATGATAGTAAACTGAATATATTTGAGTTTTTAACTGTTTGTTGGACAAAATAAAAGATCTATTAATTGTTTTATTTTGAAAATCAGTCTTTTGATGTGTTGATTGAACTTCTTGTTTTTGTTCTTTTTACACATTTTTTGATCACTGATTTGTTCCACCAGTCTCTTATTGGCCTCTCTGTGTATATAGTCTGCGTGTTTCCCTCCTTAGTTGCCAGTTCATTTTTGTCTCTTGTCAAGCACTCGTAGCCTTTGTATTATCCCAGTGTTTTTGACTTCTGTTTCATATTGGATTTGTTGGCCTTGGACTACTTTGACCTCTGCCAGTCTGCCTGAGTACGCCACCCAGACCCAAAATGCAGACTAGGCAGGCTGGTGCAGTTTAAGTGATTTAATATACAAACTCAAAATTCAAAGTACAAAATATATACTTGTAGAGTGTGGCACACAGTAAAGGCAACCTAACCCAAAAAGAGATATGCCCAAAATGAAACAGAAGTCACAAACACTGGGAAAATACAAAGTTGGGAATGCATGACAAGAGACGAAGATGACTTGGACTAAGGCTAACATAAGATAAGATGTTCCTTTATTAGTCCCACAATGGGGAAATTTAAGAACTGATTAGGGACAGATAAAACTAATCAGTTATTAAAAAAAGGCAGGAAATAGAGCAAAGGCAGAAAATAAAGTCAACCAAAACACATGAGAAGACTGTCTCTTTCAAAATAAAGCAGGAAATGACTAATCAACACTGGGTTAACTGGAACGATAGGTAAATAAAATTAAAAAAAATAGCCAGGCAGGTCATGATAGATGGGGAAATAAAACTTGCAAACACACTGGTGTCGTCTGTATTCCCTTACCTGTTAGTGGTTGAAAACATAGATTATGATGCCTGTAACGTCTCATTTTAATATTTTGCATGCATACATCTTCTGTGGATTTGTTATTTAAAATGTCAGAAAATGGTGAAAAATGTCAATCAGTGTTTTCCAAAGCCCAAGATCATGTCCTCAAATGTCTTGTTTTGCCTACAACCAAAAGACACTTGGTTTATTGTCATAAAGGAGCAAAGAAACCAGAAAATATTCATGTTTAGTTGAAATTAGATATTTTTGTTTTCTTTTTTAAAATGTCACTCAAACCAGTTGATAAATCATCAGTAGGGTTGGCCATTAATTTGGTGATCACTTCATAATCGATTGATCGTTGCAGCTAGGATCAAATTTTTACATGCTTCTAATCAGGTGGTGCAAACACAGATGAACAAATATAGAAGTACATCGAACTTAACTCTGTCACTGTACTTAAACCAAAGAAAAACCACAGTAGATGTGACCACAGCTTTTGTTTTAATATATACATAAGTGCATTGTCTGGGTGAGGTTTACCACAAAAGACAATTCAATCTCTATCTCTACTGCAGATCGGCCAATCAGTTGAGGGTTTAGGGACTTACTGACACTGACCAGCCAAATACCAAAACAAATTAACAATCCAATCTGACAAACAGCTGTATGTTATTCTGGGCTCATGCGTAAATGTTTCATGCAAAAATACAAATCGGCTTATTTAGATCTGCAG
The DNA here is from genome assembly GCA_027495735.1 of Lutjanus campechanus. Lineage (NCBI taxonomy): Eukaryota > Metazoa > Chordata > Actinopteri > Lutjaniformes > Lutjanidae > Lutjanus > Lutjanus campechanus. The sequence goes on along the minus strand of JAJHUR010129437.1, from coordinate 4,686 downwards.
ACAAACACAACGCACATTCACACCCATGATGACTGCAAGCACATAATCGCATTAATACGATGCAAACATGCAACTTGCATATTAAAACAGCTTCCAAAACTGTGTCTGAATTCCGACATGTAGGCACTAACAAACAGTGAGTGTTTGTGTGTGAGTGTGTCCCTGTTTTTACATGGAGATGACAGAATGTGCTGCGCTGCAGAGAGTGTGTGTGTGTGTCTGTGTTGCTAATATCAAATAGTTACTCACCAAATTACCAAATCTCCTGACCTCTGAAATGCTAATCGGCATCATCAAAGCTAAATTTAACATGGTAACCCACGTTATTTATGTAGGAGCACTTCAGTGAAAGAGGAGAGGAGTGGAGTTTTCTCCGGCAGCTCACGGTTAATCATCTTCTAAATAACAGTTCACGTCTGTTTTGAAAATGTTCCAGTTAAAAAGCAAGAATCTCACGGAAGAGAAAGCAACTTTGATGAAGCGTGAGATGCCGGGGAATGTTGTTATCATCACAAACGTACATGAACCTTTTAAGACTAAAAGTGAGCAAAATGTTGCCTCTTTCTGTTCCTGAGAAACAGGAAATAACACTTTATTTGTTTTCTTTTTGCATTAGTGTCGAGTTAAACGGTGAACTTTGATCTGCAGATTCACCCAGCGAGCCCAAAGAAACTCTGCTTTGGGCATGTCGACTTCTGAAACATGCTGTTAAAAGTGGAATCAAGCGCAAAGCATAACCAAACCCCGCATTTAGGTGCATAATGATTTGATAAATGTTTCAAATTGCCCCGGTGATAACCCCAGTCCTCAAACAGCAGCAGAACTTGCGAAACGCTCAAAGCAAAAAGAAACACTGATCCAAGATTAAAGAGTAATCTCTTTTAAATACAGATCAGAAGTACACCCATAGGCGAAGAGATGCCATCTCAACTTTCCAAGAAAGGTTGATCCCATTTAGTTTAATTCAATAAATAAATTCAATTATCATTATTTTTCATTTAGAAAATGATCACACACACACACACACACACAAGGTGCTCTCCCTCCATCTGTGACTGTGCTCACTCGTCCTCTCTCCTACATCCATCGTGCATCATCACAAACACGCTGGACTGACTCCCTGAAGCTGAATCACACACAAAAGCACTTACTACCACCTCCACACACAGCCCTCGTATGTCAGAGGAAGTGGGTGATAGAGAAAGAGAAGAGGGAGGACAGAGAACCCTCAAACACCATTCATAAACTGCTCCCTCTCTCTCTCTCTCTCTCTCTCTCTCTGTTTGGCCTCGCAAATCTATTCATTCCTGCTTGTCTCACCCTCTCTAACACACATCTGATGTCCCCCATCACCAAATGTTATACGTGCTGATAGTTTCCTCCCCCACAATCCACGGCAAACTGAGTTTTAGCACCATCGCACAAAACATCACAACTCAGGCTGTGGCTGTTACTATGGATACACGTTGTTGCGCTAGTGACGCCTAAAGGGCGAGACATCTCACGGGGGCGCCCCCGTTACAGCAAAGTTATTCCATACCTGTATGAGTGCAGGTTCGTCTTTTAACCACCTGACTGTGCTGCGTTTCACAAAGTCTAATGTAGTGTGTGGTCAGAGGAGCGGAACACGACAATAACACCAACGATTAAACAACTACTGGATTCATCGATCAGTTGGATCAACACAAAAACTTATCAACAACACTTTCTATGATTGTTTAAGTCATTTATGAAGAATAAAATACCAAACATTTGCTGGTTTAGATTCTAAAATGTGGGATTTGTGAGGTTTTGTTTTTTGACTATTGGTTTTGGTGGCTATCTGAGGGAATTGTGAATTAATTTCTCACTATTTTCTGATCTGTTAAATAGCAAATAATTACGCCTTTTTATACCCTAAAAAACTGGTTGATCCAGAAATATTGAAAGCAGTATTTTATTGCAGACCTAGAGCAGTGGATTCCTTAAGACAAAATTGGGGGTCCGTGGTCTCATTAGCATCTACTGTGGGGCTCCTTCACATGAAAGTTTGGGAACTCCTGGCCTAGAAAACACTAATATGTAATGATGGCTCTTAAAGCATATAGTGAGTTATATATTTTACTTTGAAAAATCAACTCTGTGATACCAGCGTTTCCGATGATAAGACACTATTATATTGTGATCGTTATATTGCATATTGAATGTCTGTCTTAGTTCTTGAAACTAGTCGTATCCCACAGTCAGTTAACACTGTAGAGCATATCTTCAAACAACATTTATGACTGATAAATGTATATCTGGCCTTTTCTCAGCAATAACAGGTGACTAAATGAGGCTGCAGAGTTTGTCAGGGACCAGGGCTGCAACTAACGATTATTTTCATCACTGATTAATCTCTCAAGTATTTTCTCGATTAATCAATTAGTTGTTTGGTCCATGAAATGTCAGAAAATGGTGCAAAATGTTGATCAGTGTTTCCCAAAGCCCAGGATGACGTCCTCAAATGTCTTGTTTTGTCCATAGTCCAAAGATATTTACTGTAGCTTACAGAGAGGAGTAACGAAACCAGAGAATATTCACATTTAAGAAGCTGAATTCAGAGAATTTGGACATTTTTTATTTTAAAAAATGACACAAAACAATTAAGCGATTATTTAAATAGTTGGTGACAATTTTTAGAGTTCATTAATAAGCGATTAATGATTGCAGCTCTATCAGGGGCATTGAATGTCATTATTTATTTGATTTATTTGATTTATTTAACAGGGACAGTGCACATTGATAAGCTTTGCTTTGCTTGCTTTACTTTTAAAAGTCACCCAGAAGAAAATGCATGCTTCACACAGAACACTGATAACATAGTGGTGGTGACACTGAGTCATGCAACCATAGTTCCATTTGTTTATAGCCTAAGATTTGCATTTAACTTCTGGCGATTGCATTTACACTTCAGAAATCATAAAAGTGGTTTTCATTTGGGAAGATTATCCTGCTGAACAAATTGTGCAGGTATCATAAACTTTTGTTTGCAACCACAGATCTTATTTTCTGCACTAATCCAAAATCCAATCGACAAATCCAACTTCCAGGTACAAAAAATACATCATCCCTGCAACACTCTGTTAATATAATTAACAAATATGATAATATATGTATGTATTTGTCTACGACCTGAGAGCTGACCTCATGACACTAAGAAAACTAGACCAGATGCTCACATGAAGTCTTTCACGGTTGGCGGAACAGTTACACATGACTTGTTTTCACGAGCCATGTAGAGATAAAGGGTTAACACCTATTTTCACACTTTGTTCATATGATTTAAATTTGAATGATAGAGATCATGTTTTATGTGAACGTTACGTTTGCTATCAGTCACACTACGTTTAGTCACAAGGGGCAGAAATATGACCAGAGTGTGTCAATGGGAAACTGTACAGAGACATGCATATACTTAAACATTATACATAATCATCTACTCCACGCATATACATTCAATATCTGTTTCCTTTGCAGCATTTGTAATGTTTGGAGCCTACAAACACTTGACTCAGAGTTTTAAAGTGAAACTACCATCCATCATCTCAACACAGGGTTTCATTTCAACCAAAACAAATGTTCCCTTTAGTGCTCATTAGTCTTGAAAGAGGAAGCAAGCAGCTTTAAAGTAAAGATCAGCCCTTTGTGACCCCATGTTTACAACAGCCGGCATGTCGTCAAGACTTTACTGGAAAGCATAATTTGTGCATCCACATGAATCCACCTGCCTCTTTATCCTTTCGGTGTGTGTACTTGAAAAGGCTCTTGGCGTTCTTTAAGGATGTGCAGACGCAGTCCTATAAATAAGAAATAATCCCAACTGTGTGACTGTCTGCTGCAAAGTGGGGGCATTGTGAAAAATGACCTTCCCTTAATATTTTACAGTTTGTCTTACAGCATAAACTGCTATACCAGTTGTTGTATTTAGCGGGGGTTGCAGGGTTGCAAAGGCAAACATGCACTTTTTGTTTTGTGTGTGCATTTCACAAAAAAACAGCTACCTCAAGGAGTAACTTTACACATTCCTTCAGAAGAAGTGTAAATGAGGTGATGAACTGGTGGAATCAGGCACAGGAAACACATGATCAGTAATCTTGATCTAATCACCTTTAAAAAAAACAAAGACTAATGCTTGTCTAAGATTGTATTTGACAGAAAACAACACTTGACACTAAGGCTGCAACTAACACAATTTTATTATCGATTAATCTTAGTCAATAAAATGTCAAAGAATTAATGAAAATAACTCTTTTCTTTTGTCCAACCAGCAGCCCAGAATCCAAAGAGTCTTCATTTACTATCGTACATGACAAGGAAAAGGAGCAAATCCTTACATTTAAAGGGACAGTTCACCCCAAAATAAAAAATACTACCCCTGGCCTGTAGTGCTATTTTTAGTATTTTTTTTTATTATTTAGTTCTGGTAAATTCTTCTGCAGAAAGAAAGCAGTTTTTATACATGAAACTGCTCGCAACAAGGTCTGTGGATTGTGTTATTATTGTTTTTTTGAAAGAGACACTGGTTTTGAATTTTTCAAATATCTTTTTTGGGTGCTTTGAGTCCCATTTAGTCCAATTATATTGAAGAGAAATCAGACATCTCTATGACTAATATCTCCAACTCTCCAAAACTCTGCACCTCACAGCAAAAAAAAAAAAAAAAAA